>CADEHL010000476.1:4270590-4518090 GCA_902827135.1 Harpagifer antarcticus | reverse complement strand
ACCCCCTAGATCAATGTTTCTCAAACTTTTTCATACCAAGGACCACTTAACCAATAAAAAAACACTAGCGGACCACCTAACTCCACAAATATCCCAAAACACATCGTTTTTTACAAATCGCCTGAAAATAGTACAAACAAGTGGCAACATGTGTGATGAAGGTGTTTATCTGGGCTATATCATGCAATCAAAAGTGAAACTTAAGCTCGCTCCATTGTGGAGATATTCCCACGAGAGTGTGGAAAACTTAAATGTATTTATTTATTTCCAAATGTGAAATTTTACCAATATACTCACGGACCACTAGGGGGCGCTCACGGACCACCAGTGGTCCGCGGACCACACTTTGAGAAGCACTGCCCTAGATCTAGTCTCTAGTAATTCTGCTTAAAGTGCACCAGATTGAAGCATTTTACTTTAAAATGTTCAAACATTTCTTCCCGGTATGCCTGAGAGGCAGATATGCTTGTTTTTCTCAACAAGAACTGTTTTTAAATGGGGGGGGGGGGCGGGGTTCCTTTAAAAGTTGGACTGTTGCACTGTTGTAGCTTCAATGGTTCTCAGGTTACAGTTACATAGCAGTGAATATAAACAGACTGATTAATGTGAATATTACTGTAAACTAACCTGTGTGAAAGTTTCTCGAATAAATGTATTTTTTTTGGTGGAAGAAGCATTTATAATTTTTTTACCCTGCCCCTCAAAGAATCGGAATTGAGAACCGTTAAGAACCGGAAACGAAAAGTAGAATCGGAATCAGAATCGTGGAAATTCAAACGATACCCAACCCTATATATAAGTGGCCTCTTTTTTTACCACCGGCAGTTTTGGTTTATGTGATGATATATACTTAAAGTAATCATTAGTCCAGGGTTAGAGATCCATCTGTATGTATTATAGAGACTTTTACCTCTTTGAGTATCGAACATGGTGTCAAACAGATCATTGAGCAGGAAAGCAGACCAGGAATGGTTTTAATAAAGTGTATGAGCTTAATATCTAATATGTACAGGTGCCTACTTATAGTTTAAAGTGGATTTTTGCAAGGCAAGAGGAAGCATGGAAAACATGTGTTTTATTTATCAACACCAGAGGCAAGTTTTCTTTGATATAGAGATCTTAATCAATCACATTTTCTTCCTTTTAGTTTGTGTATTTATATTGATTTATTATTTGTAATTATATTTTAATAATTAATTAGTATTTGGCCCCAAATCACAAATAACAAATGTGCCTCAGGTTGCTTATCCTTTCCTTAGACTGTCACTAAGTAGGAATCCCCCGCCCACTTTCAAATGTTCACTGTGTGTTCTGTACTTTTAACATTGAGCAGCAAATAAAATAAATAGCGTACAATATAATCACCACGGAGCTATGCAACCAGACACACATCACACATACAGTAGTTGGCGTATCTTCTATTTCTCAGAGGAACAATAAGTGTGAGCTGTATAGCTGGCTCTAATGGAAGATGGAACTAATGATATCTCATTAAATAAAAGCTGGTAAGTTAATCAAGCAGCAAAAATGATGAAGCAGTATAGGTGAGGAAGGGAGATTCATAAATTCATATACTACAAAACAAACCTCATTATGGCTCTATTGAGCTTGTTGGGGTTTCCCTTTCCTGTATCGGTTACATAGATGTTTGCGCATGTAAATGGTCTAAAATCCATTGGACTCCTTTGCTTACTCATGTCACATAATTACATCACTACGTAACACTCATGCTTCTATTGGCTAGTGCACCAACACATTTGACGTGATTGGTGAGCTGGCCTGCCCCTTAGCCTATAGGCGCATTCACACTGCGGTACTTTTCCCACAAAGGTTCATGCGAACTTAGTTCAGTGAACTCTTTTATCGCGTTCACACCAAAAAGAGCCGGTACTAAATATAGCTCTTTTCTCACAAAAGAGCCGCTCGTAAGTCCCTGCTAGAGAGCAGGGACTGTGGCTGGGCGGATTGCAAACCACGCCCCGTAAAACTCCCAAAACGTTTTGTGAAGCTGCCATTTTATTATCCTCGCATTAGCATTATTAGCATTAGCATTAGCCCAGCGCAGAAACGCAGAGAGACTAACTTATGGCAACACAAAATAAAACATGGGAGCGGTGGAGATGAGGAGGTGTCGGCGTTCTGGCGATTTACTCGGAAGGCTTCAGTAGAAGCTGCTGGGAGTCCCAGCAGCTTCTACTGAAGTCCTCTTACAACTCCGGGGACTTCCGGCCGGGGACTCCGGGCGGCAGTATCCGCCGTGAAGTGGTTTGTAGCCTGCCAGTAAACCCACAGCAGAAGAAGAAGAAGTGAAGTCAGCGGCTTCATTTGCCTAATCCCCCCCCAGGGACTTTTTCCGGTGTGAACGCGATCTGTACTTAGTTCATGCGAACTAAAGAGTTTGCATGAACTAAGTTCGCATGAACCTTTGTGGGAAAAGTACTGCGGTGTGAATGCGCCTTATCAGAGCAGACTGGGCTCTGGTTTCAGACAGAGGGTGAAAAGAGGTGCCGCAGCACAGGCAGTATGAGACAAAGAAAGAGCTTTTTGAACATTAAAGCATGGAGACATGTCCCAGCAGAAGCAGGAAATACAAATATGAACCTGAAAATGAGCAGAATAAGGCTCCTTAAGAATGCTTTTTAATTTATTTGTCTGTGCATTTTGGAATCACCATACGTTATTGTATGCATGTTTTTGCTGTTGTGAAGTCTGTGTGTGTGTAATAGTTATCTCTTGTGTTCCTTGCAGGAGAGAGAGGCCCTGAGAGTCATCCCTCTGAAGGAGATTCACAAGGTGCAAGAGTGCAAACAGAGGTCAGTGAGTTCCTGTGAGGCGTTCATGAAACAGTGCTGCTGCTGCCAGGCCTTCACATGGCAGCTCATTAATAACCGTCTCTGTTCTGCAGTGATCTGATGATGAGGGACAACCTGTTTGAAATGGTCACCAGTTCCAGGACCTTCTACATGCAGGTAACACACATGAAGATAAATCTGTCAGTCAGTCAAATGTATATCCAGCCTTTCGTTAACCCAAGGACCAATAGTTTACATTTTTGTGGAAAATCTCGTTTTGTTTTAGCCATGCTAGCAAAGTATTTCTTGTTCCATCTGTTCTGCAATTCAGTACTCACACTGAAATAATGTCAACAACTATTGGATGGATGATGGAGATAAAGTTTATTACAAATCTTGACGTGGTGATCCCCTAACTAACTCACTCACTCTTGTGAATGGTCTCTACAACTATTTGATGGATTGTAATGTAATTTGTTCCACAATTACATGTTCCCCTCAGCAAAATTGAATTGGCAAATGTTAGCATGCTAACACGCTATACTAAGAAGATCATGATACACAGTACGCATGCTGTCCTTAATCAGCCTCACAGAGTACACAGAGATGTATTGTTTTTATAATCTCAGTTTCGAATTTCACTTAAAGTTTCTCTCTCAGGCTTTTAACACTGTGACATTATTAGCACTGCAGTAATAATACTATTTATGTATTTACAAATGACTTTTCCTAGAAAAACAATGAAACATGATCCCATCCTGTCTTTCTCTCTCACTGTGTTTCAGGCTGACAGTCCAGAGGACATGCACAGCTGGATTAAGGCCATCTCAGGGGCCATCGTAGCTCAGCGAGGCCCTGGACGCTCCGCTAACACTGTAGGTACACTAACAAGGGAAAACACTGTAGGTACACTAACAAGGGAAAACACTGTAGGTACACTAACAAGGGAAAACACTGTAGGTACACTAACAAGGGAAAACACTGTAGGTACACTAACAAGGGAAAACACTGTAGGTACACTAACAAGGGAAAACACTGTAGGTACACTAACAAGGGAAAACACTGTAGGTACACTAACAAGGGAAAACACTGTAGGTACACTAACAAGGGAAAACACTGTAGGTACACTAACAAGGGAAAACACTGTAGGTACACTAACAAGGGAAAACACTGTAGGTACACTAAAAAGAAAACATGTGTATAATAAAATACTCTTGAGGTATACTTATATAAAAATAAATATATGTAGGTATCCTTAAAAAATGTAGTTATCCTTTCAAATAAAAATTCAAAGATAGTGAGTAACATTTTAGTAAAGAAATAATGTTATAATCAGTAATAACATAGGAAATGGAAAAATATACTATTATATTTGACACTTCTGGCATTAATATTGAACATCTTTAAAAGGCATTGAGCCTGCATTAACAGATTTATAAACCAAGAGCAAAACCTTGTACTCAAAATTGAAGTGGACTCTAGTTAGAACACAGTCGTTGGTTTGGAAAAGCACTTAATATGGCGGACCCTCCGCGCGAACGGGGTAGGGTGTAGTAGGGTGTAGGGCGTGGATTGGGATTGGGCCTAAATTGTCTAGTCCAATCACTCGCTTGTTGTTCCAGTCAAGTAGCTCCATCTTGTGGTGGGAGGATGTAGTGCAGTTGATCAAGATTTAAAACAACACAAGGAACATTTTGATTAGATCACCTATATTTATTCAGAGAAAAATCAATTTGAACCTCATTTTCAATCGGACATAATTTGTATGATGATGATGATTGTTTTCACAGGATGATAAGTGTTTGTTTCCTCTTGCACACATTTTCTCGACACATCTTACACTCTGAGCTACTATTTATATCTATTCTACACAAATGCACACACTCACTCACTCACTCACTCACTCAAACACACTCCCTGTCTTTGCTGTTCTTACTCTCTCTCAATCTCTTCACTCTGTTCGAAGAGTTTCCTTCAAAGAACACACAGTTAAGTCGTGGCTCCTCACGGTTTGAAGCCCATGGGAGATTCTCTCTAGTGGACAGGAAAATACTCCCAAACAGCTTTACATGTATTATTATGTTCAGTTCATGTTATATTGAATGATGTTATATTCTAACCCATTGTATTGCATAAAAAACATCCCCCAAAGCACTGCATCTCACCTGTATGCTTCCAACTGTGTACTCAATGTGTGGAATTAATAGTTTTACAATTAAAAGGTTAATCATTTTACTTCAGAGAAAAACTAAGTATCAGTATCCAAAGTAAGTTGTAAAATGGTCAGTCGCAAAAGTGAACTGCAGTCAAAGACAAGTTTATTAATATTGAACATATTTCCAAATTGCACCAAATTCAACACTGCACTTTCTTGCCTTCCCAGCAATGACGATGACATGAAACATATGACAACATGGGTTTCATTACACTTGTTCCTTGGATATTCCTCGCTGCAGTCAGGCCTCTGGATGGCTGTGTGGTGTTTTGGAGAGCAGCTCCTCACATGACTGTAACCGAGCTGTGCTGTAAACTGTTTTCAGATCCGTCAGGCCAGAAGGCTGTCCAGCCCTTGTATACCGAGGTATACGCCTTTCTGCAGTGGTGAATGCAGCACGTATGTGACCCAGTCCCCTTCCCCTATGCCCCCTATTAACTCCTGCCACCAGCCTCCCCGATCCCCTACCCAGCAGTAACCCGCTCACTACAGGAGTACTCTGCTTCTGTGTCCCACTGAGGCCCTTGCATTTTTACAGTTAACTCATCATGTTCATCCCTCCTAAAGCTACTGACAGATACTCTATGAGTTTGCTTTGCAGTGCGGTCCATTGACAGTATTTGAATATAAGATTCAAATTGAACAGTTTTCTTGACAGTTTGCTCCTCAAAATGTCTTGAAAACAAAAATCCTAAATGATGTGAGTGCTGCATGAAGTGTTCCTGGTTTTTGACATTTGATCTGAGTCCAGGTATTTATCCCCAGCTCGTTGGCAGATGTGCTTGCAGAGCTCTGATGATGTTTTTATGCCTGTATGCTGTTTGTTGGCAGTATCCTCATCCTCCATCATAACCCGCCCCCCCCCCCCTCAGACATCATGCTTAGAATTGTTTAGATTAACACACTGGTCCATCAAATCCTACAGTAGCCTCGGAGATAAAAACAGCTTTGGTGATTTTTTAAGTCTGATCTTAAATTCCTTCCTGTAATTATGATTTAGAAAAAAAGATTTTGGTAGGATTATAAATTGTTCTAAATGTATTTACACCTGGATAAAATAAAAAAGTCCTCTATTTGGAACATCATGGGTTAGTGGTACACTTCAGCCTCTAGTGGTCATAATAAGTATTACAATAACAAGATGTTTGTAAAATGGGGGAAAAAAGTGTTTTAGAGATTATTCAGGAAAAACTTTTTTTCACAGATAAAAAAATCCAATTCAGGAAAATTAACCTGATGAAACATTTGTATGTATTCATTAGCCGTACATAGGATAGAAGACAATTGAAATCAGACCTAGATTTATTTCTGATTTGCCTCATGCTATTGTTCATCCCAGCTACACATCTTTTCAAAAATACATTTTAAACTCGCTTTACGTTGACATCTTGGCATCATAATTGGAGGCAATCCACATCGGACTAAACCGCATCCTTTCCTTATAACATATTATAACATATTCTTCCTCCCTGTCTCAGATGTTTTTGATGCTTCATGTTGTGTGTCATTATTCACGTCTTAATAACATTTACAGCATACCTGAATCCCAGCGGAACTTCCAAAATTCATTATGAGCTTTTTCTTTTTTCCCGCTAACCCTCTCTGTCTTTCCTCTGTGTGTGTGTGTGTTTGCTTTTCAGAGAGTAAGGTGTGACAGTGAAGTACTAACCTTACCCAAATGAGCCCCGCTGCCTACTTCCTGCCCCTCCCACCGCTGCTCATCGTCCAATCACCAAGCCCCACTGCCTCTCTGCTTCCTTAGCAACCGCTGTTTGATCTTGCCCTGCTCCTTGGCAACTGCAGCATCACTCGTTCGTACGTGTTGCTTGGAACTGCATGGACATTGGTGTCACAGTAGCATTTCACAACATTTATGAAGAAAACTTATTTTGCGTGACACCTAGCAATTAAGCTAGCAGGTTAAACGTTGTCCTAACTGGAATTATTTACAACTCTGCTCTTTCTTTACTAATATATAATGTTGTCTAACATCTAACCCATACAACCTGCATGTTACATTTTTCTGTTCATACTAATAATGAGTGTCATCACATTTGAAAGTATTTTAGGGAAATGTTTCCTTGATCACCAGAAATCAAATTGATGACAAAAGCTCGGATAACTGCTGTTAATAAGGGTTGGATGCTTATGATGATTATTATACTGCTTACACTATTTTTAATTCTAGTTTCTCCAGATCCTAAATCTTCTCTTGTATAACTACACTTGGCATATTTCACAACATTTTGCTTTATTTAATGTGATAATGGCAAATGTAATCGCTGCAGAATATTTCTTTCATTATGCGATTCTGTCTGCCACTGGGTTTGAGCTCATAGTATAAACAAGGCAGAAAGTAATGCTTCAACCATTGCGCAACCACAACAGCAACAAGATAAGACTTTCCCTTGTAGTTATCTGTAGCTGCCCCCAGTTACTTTCCTAGTGGACATGGTGGGTCGGAACAACAACATGGAGTGTCCTGTGCAACTCTTTTCAAGTGAGAGTAACTAGCCTTTGTTCCAAGAGTTGGTAGAATATAAAAAAAGTCAGGATAATATGTTATCTGTTTATAAAAGGTAAAAAAAAAGGTTTGAATATAGCGGTTGGTAGTACTTAAGCATCTCGTGGCCTTAATCAGGATTACAACATCAAGATACACAAAATGACTCCATAAAATGATCCTGAAAAGATGTTTTCTTTTACAGATAAAAAAAATAAAATTAAGAAACTTCGAAAGATGACGTCAAAAATGTAATGTGTTAAAAATATATTTAGATCATAGTGTGCTGGTGCACTTAAGCTTCTGGTGGCCACGATACGTATTACAACAAGATAAAAAAAGATGGATACAAAAAAAAGTTAGAAAAATGGTGTTTGGTGACGTCATGTTGCAATACATAAAGCTTAGTGGTTGTGTCTCAAATGTTGTCACTAGTAGCATTTAGGCTCTGAGTTTACTGGTGAACAAGGTGACGATAAGTTCCTTATTTTGATTTCTTTTTTTCCTGTCACTGCACTCCTCATCCCTCCAGCCTCCATCCATTGAGCCATCTTCCTCTTCCGCCTCTCACTTCCTCTTCTGTTTATCTCTCCAGGAACACAGTGGCAACTCCTCCCCAATATCAACATCCTCCACCTTCTACTACCCCCTCGACACGGATCTACCCTCCCCAGAACCCCCCACTGGCCCCTCACCAGCGGGCCCTCAGCTTCACTCTGGACCCCCACCACCAGGACAACTTCCTGGGTCTGCTGCCGTGGAGGCTGAGCGGCGGTCCGCCCTCTGCGCGCTCTCGCCTGTCGCTGCAGGAGACCGTGCACTCCTCCAAGTAGCAGAGGAGGATCAGTCACCATGGAAACGGCGCAGCGAAATCGCCAGGCAGGGGTTTGTCGGCAGCGACGGTGACGAGGGGCTGAACGGTCGCACCATGGAGAAACCTGGCCTCCAGAGTACCCTGATCTGAGGACGCTGAGGTCTCTAAAGGAAACACTCACTTCCTCCATGATTGGCTCCTACAAACCTTCCTAGGATCTTTTGTATGTATGTGCACTCGTGGAATAGGACCTGCTGTTTTCTTTCCTTCACTATCGTCTTCCCCGGATATTATTTACACATTGTGATGCAAGGAAATCAAATTGTAGATATTGTTTAGTGACGTTTTTTCAATGTTTTAGTAGCGCTCATTAACCCCGCTGGTTTCATGAAGCATGTTAGAGACAAACCAAAGTTGTGCCGTCGTTTCGTGTCGTTGCAGCAGCAGCTTCTTCAAACTCTGGAGGTGTGAGACGCCTGTGTGGACTCCACTGTCTCCCTGACTAATCCGGCTTCTCAGTTTCTTTTTCAAGACAATCTCGCTTGATGCTGTAAGCTCTTTCATTCTAAATGTCCCTTTTTAAAATGTGTTATTGTCTCTTCTCTCTCGCCTAATGTAGAAAAGGTATTCATGTTGGTGTTATGGCTCTTTAAAGCTCCAAAGTTTAAATTCATAGAGGGTGCATTTCTGCTTTTCATTTGGATGCTCAAAAATGGTACCTTTGTTGACAGATGATGTCTTAGAGGGATTTAAATCAGCATTTCTGAAAAGAAAAACAGTTTTGCATAAAGAATTAGCAACTTAAAAACTTTCCTTTTTAATATATAGGAAATCATAGATCACCAACTGTTTTCATAAGTGGTTTTCAGCTTCCTGCTTCTGTTTCATTTCAAATTAGAGTGGTTTTTGGCCGGTCTATAGACCAAATGATTATTCAATCAATCAGATTTAATCAATGATGAAAATAATCCTGGTTGCAGCTCTAAAATGTATCAACGACTTATGTGGCTTTAGTAAAAGAGTTTAAGAGCTGCTTTTACTCACCTCCCGCACTGTGTCACCGTTCCTTTGTAACTCCACCAGATGTTGACGTATTTGTGTTAATAATCAAAATTGTTCATCTGTTAAATATTTGTTCTGGACTGTTGGGAGTTGAGAGCCAATGATTTACAGACGTGTTCCTGTTTTGTCATGTTCGGCTGGTTGTGGGTGTTTTTCAGTTTTTATTGATTTCATTATTCACAGTGATGAGATGCTTTCTAAAGGATATACATGTGTTGTTTACTGACTCTTATGAACACGTGTGCACGGCTGCATGCACACAACCCCCCCCACTGCTGTGTTCCTGTTTGACAAAGATGGGTAAAGTGCCTGCGTTGTTATTTCTAAAGAGTTGATAAAAGATTTGAGCTGTTCCCTTTTTATTGTGATTCTAAGACCATGTGCTCCGTTTATTAAAATACAAATTTGTTATAACTGCATGTAGGTGTCTTTCTTGCTAACAGGTCGATTGAAGGAGAAGCAGTGGTGCAAAGTAACTAAGTACATTTACTCAAGTACTGTAATTAAGTCCAATTTTGAGGTAATTGTACTTTAATTCAGTATTTCCATGTTATGCTACTTTGTACTTTAATTCCACAACATGTATTTAATACCTTCAGTTACTTTACAGATGTGGATGAATGATGTGAAATATAACCAAGTGTTAAATCAGACTTTAGTTCCACCTGGAGTAAATTCACCAGCTACCCTGCAGTATACAAAGTACTTCAGACTAGCTGCACCTTTACCAGCTTTGAGAACACTTTCATGATCAATCGTTATATATATTATTCTGAAATGGACCAATCTGCACAATGACTACTTTTACTGTCGCTACTTTAACTATATTTTGATGATAATACTTTCCACTTTTACTTGAGGAACATTTTGAATGCAGGACTTTTACTTGTAACAGTATTCCTACACCCTGGTACTTCTACTTTTACTCAAGTACAAGATCTGAGTACTTCTACTTTTACCCAAGTACAAGATCTGAGTACTTCTACTTTTACTCGAGTACCACATTTGAGTACTTCTCCACCTCTGAGCAATTGTTGCTTTCCATTTCACATTAAAAGGTTATGTATGTAACTGCTGTGTGTACATTTCTAGAAGGGACCATACAATGTTAAATATTTGGCCAAATGTTTAAAAACGATAAAAAAAAACATAAAAGCACATACAAAAAATGAATAAAGACACTTTTTCAGATTTGGTTGTTTTTTAACTACATTTAAATTTCATGGAGGATTTGACCAAGGACGTTATCGGAGAAACAAGCTAAGCTAACGTTAGCGGCTGCTAACAATTACAGTTGTCCAACTGCAGTCTTAAAAACATGGCGAAAATTGATATTTTAGGGCTGTTGACAGTATTTTCTGATTTATGGAGTGATAAAAAGAGATATCCAAAATCCCTTGTGTAAAAGCCTTAGATACTAATATGACTACAAAATGAAACAAGAATTTTGAACCTGGCTTTATCCAAAGTTCAGATTTCGATTCCTGAAATGTGTTAAAATGTGTGCATATTTAATGAGATAATGGTTAATTTGCATATTTAAACATGCTATTGTAATACAAAAGACAATTAACTGGTAATGTAAGTAATTAACTGGAGAAATCTCTAGCTGATACATTTAAGTTAAAACAATTACCCTATTCACCTGGGGTGTCTCGCCTTTAAAACACATTCACACATTTCTTATAAAAAATAAGCTACTCTGCATAACAGTAATCTGAAATACAAAATGAATTTATGCAACAAAAACACTTCACCACTCATCCAATTACAAATAGAGAATGTATGTTAACGCTGTTTAAGTAGATACGGTAGTGTTAAGAGTTTAAGAGACATCCTTTGTAGAACATGTACATGCTTTCATGTTAACAAACAGCATGATCTTTCAATCACTGCCCATCACGTTTTGACACATAGTATGCCATTAGAAAATGTAAACAATATAAAAGTTCATTGCTATACTTTTTGGGCTTATTGTTGTACATTTTTGTACATGGGTAGCACATTCTTAACTCAAGTTGTGTAAATCTTAAAGTGAAGATTTTAACTACTGTTGTTAATATTATTTCAAATTGACCTCGTAAAGTATATTTAACTCCTGGAGTTGTTTACTGTATTCTAATGGTGTTTATCAATTTTGTGTTAATATTATACACTCCAATATATATTCTAACACTGTGTAAAAAACACAAGAACATTACACAGTGTTAGAATATATATTGGAGTGTAAAATATTAACACAAAAGTTTAGATGTGAAAACTAATGCATTTATACTATTAATGCATTTATGGTTTTTTCTTTAGCGCCACTAGAGGGGGACAGAGTAAAGGCCTGGGCTCGAACCTGGATCTTGGAACTCTTTTGCTAGCTATCTGACGCTTCTAGGTCCGCCGCTCTAAAGGGTGAGCTAGACGGCGGACCTTCTATCAATTAGTATTTAGTTACTTATATATTTGATTATGTGTTTTTTTTTTTTTTTTTTAATATATATCTGTCTTCAACACTCACTACTACCAGATCCAGTGGCGAGCCGTGACTTTTATACCTAGGCCCTCATTCATGTCCTACATATATAAATGTTCACGTTTTTTCAGCTTCATCACAAGACTTGTTGTCTGCTTGCTTCACTGTTAGACAAGGAATTTAAGTTTGTTCTCATCTATTACTCACTGGAAGTCGGTCACTGATGCTAGATAGCTGTAGCTAACATAGGAACTAAGAGTAAAGCACTATGATGTTTAGCTCCATATTGTTAATAATTCTTATCTGTTGTCTGCAATGACTTAAGCGTCACAGCGACAGTTGTATGTTAATGTCAGTGCTGGTTAATGTGAGCTAAGCAGCCAAGTTGTTTTTACGTTAGCATCGTGCATGCTTAGCAGAGAAGGCTATTGTTTGCTAGCTAAGTACTAACAAGAACGGCGCGCGGAAGGCGGCATTCGTTTAAATCAACCTTTGAAGTTGATCGTCCTCTATATAAGGTGTGTTTTGTCCAATGTTATTTTCCACACAGTATCCAATGGACATGCACACTGCACAAATCAGTAGCCGTTATTAAATAGCATGTCAGTTTCAAGTAATATGACGAACTCTGACCCGGTTGAGTAGTATTGAGTACAGTAACGGTTTGCGGGGACACGTTCAAATGATGCACAAGGCTAACTAAGTTGAAGCTAGCTTGTAGCATCTCTCTTAGTCTATCTAACGTCGGCCGTCAGTTTCCTCGTGGTCTGTCCGGTATATATACTATATATATTGTTGTTTTCGTCGCTCTGTGCTTAACAATGGTGAGAGTGAAATACACTTTGTCCCGTTTGATGAATGGGACACGACACGGTGTTGTTACACCCCTTCAGCCCCGCGCGCGTGAACAAGGAGCATTCATATGAGCGTGCATGAAACGATAAATACTGAGACAACTATCTCGCGACTATCTCTTGGTGAAAAAATAACCATCGTATATTCTGCCAAGCCACAGTAATAATGATTTATGATTCATTTGTCTATTTTTGAGGTATAGCTGCAGCAATGGCCTATAGACTTATGTTTACATTAAGCTTACTGTATATCAGGGGTCGGCAACCTTTTTGATATGAAGTGCCATTTAAAAAAAAAATTGTTATCAGCGTGCCCACGATCGAGAATTATCAAGGGGGGGGGGGGGGGGGTTGACTGAGGAGCAGGAGGGCGGAGCCTCGCTGCGGGGAAGCAGTGTGTGGACCTGTCAGCGCAACTTACATGATGCCGAATTTAAAACTGAAACACACATTAAACACATTTAAATAATTGGTTTAAACGGCATAATAATAAGGACGATCGTCCGTTTTGTGATTCTCCAGAACACACATGTTATGATATTAGGGTCACGCAGAGTGAGATGAGATCGCTGTCCCTTTAAGAGAGAGAGAGAGGGGTGTGGCTTGTGCATGTGTGTGTGTGGATGGTAGAGCGACAGTGAGGGAACGTGTGTATGTTTCTGGAAGTGAAACGAGGAAGCAGAAAAACAGAGGTCTGTGTTTTGTGAAACAGAAGAGCAGCTAAATAAATGCAACGGCCTCCCAAGAAGAGCTCGCCTCTCTCCAGTCATTGAAGCTAAAGTGGGTTATTGAACCTGAAGCTTGTTGCTTCTGCCCTCCTCGACTACAGTCTGGGAGCCAACAGGAAAGTTCAACACACAGATGGCCAGTCCGTCCCTTTGTAGCATATTATTTCGATGAGAGATGAGCAGATCGCCACTGGGCTTTCAACTAAATACACAGCCACGCAAAAACTGCGGCATTTGTACAGCTCCTTATGAGTAGGCTACTGCAATTAGTGCAGTGCTTTCCTCCGTGGTGAAACGATCAGCACCACGGAGGAAAGCGGCAGAAAGTCACCTGGAGATAAAGAGAGCGGGGCTGCGTTGCGTGCATGGCTTCCTGCTGCGGGTAACGGGGAGACACACTCTGGCGGCGGTCTCGTTCAGGATCCGAAAATACAATTTAAATATTTTTGCACACTTATTCCTAGTGTGCCACTGTTACGTGCCGCGTGCCAATGCTGGCACGCGTGCCAGGGGTTGCCGACCCCTGCTGTATTTATCGTGAGGACTGGATAGATTACTACAACGGAGCAGAGCCAAAGCTCATTGTTATATTTTAGGATTTTTCTACATATAAATGTTTAATTGTTATTTTGTTGGTAATGTTCAGTGTAAGAAATGTGAATATAAGTGTAACATCCTCAGAGACAGCACCTACAGTAAGTCCTATGCATTTTAAATCCTGCAGACAATTCGTAGTGGAGTGGAGGTGGTGACCCTCAGCCCACGTGTCAGTGTCTTCAAGGAGAGATGGCCTGGTTTATTCAATGAGGCTCAGGTGAGAACGTTACGTTTATTTTTTTCCATTTCAACTCACTGTTGTCAGAGTTGTGAGTAATGAGTGGTGTCCCCTATGATCTTTATTAGATCAAGGAGGAGTTCCGACACATAAGGACTCTTTCACTGGAAGAGACTTTGATGCTGAAACTGGATGGGTACACTAACACCACGTCGCTCCAGCTGATGTGTGCCAAAGGAGGAGATGCTGGCTCCAGGATGCGCCCTCTCCTGAGCACAATTGATGAGGTACCTTTATTTAAATGTTTCATTCAAGAATATGAAAATGCAGAAATAAGTCTTCTCACTAAAATGCATTTCCTCACAGGCCCAGAGTATCGGAAAAAAGGGATGCAGTGGCCAGGTGCCTGATTGAAGACCTTGGGGAACGCCAAGAAGACCTTTTTCAAGACAGCCAGGTATGTCATTAAAAACTGATCACTTCAAGATTTTAACGGAGTTATTTCGGAGGTTGCTCTGATACCATTGTTTAATTTCTGTGATTAACCACTCTACACCTAACAAATAAAATATGCAATTATTGCTGTAAATCTGTAAACATCTTATTGTTTTTATAATGGTTTAGCATTCACAGGAAAGTGATTTAGGGATAATTTACTGATGTGCTTAGCTACTTAACATATAAAACTACCTAAAAACAAAAACCTTCTTTTGGTGTTAAAGTGAAATAAGATAAATAAAATCATGCACTGAAAAGTTATGTTTATGGGAAAGAATCAATTTAATGTCATTGATTAGATCGATGGGCAATTTGACCTGAGCCTGACATTTTTTCTATAACTTAGAAATCTTGTTTTGTTTTTAATCGCTGCCACACATTTTTACAAATCATTTAAAAAAAGTCAATCCCTGGTTTTATTGATTAGGCTTAATGCTAGACCACAAAGCCTATATTGTATAATGGCTTCTTGTTAATGTGCCTAATTTAAAGTGAATATGCTTTTCTTTCTTTCTTTTCAACATGGAGGACGAGCATGACAACGTCGTGGACCAAACTATGAAGGTGCTTGTGATCCATGATGCCAGGGACAGGGGACCAGCAGATGTGTCCATTGTCATAGAGGGAGACAGAGTTTTGTGCGAAACCAAACAAAGGCATGTGCACTGTTGATGGGATTCATCTACGCCCTCAACCTGGAATACCCCAACAAGCTCAAATACACATTTGAGGTATTCTAAAAACTGTTTTTGGAGCTTGATGGAGCCAAGCTGCTCAAACAGGTCCAGAGCCTCAAATAAACAATTTGTTCTGAAGTGGATGTTGACTTGTTTTAGTGCCGAGTGACACAAACACAAAATAATGCGATGTGAAGAAACCTTTTTCTGTTAAAAGTGGACTGTTTACTGGCACTTTTTAATAGTGAGTAAATTGCACTTGGAAGATTATGTTAAAAATGTTTACAATTTCCATGCACTTTACTGTTAAAACAATGTGATTGTATGACTATTTGAAGATTCTGCTCGGTGTTAACAATTGAAATGCACTTAACTGTTTAAATATTCTCAATGTATGACCATATTGCACTTATACATTTGGTCAATAAAAAAAAAACATGATCAATAAAATCTTGTGTGTGGCGATATATTGTTTACTGGTAACCTTACTAATAAAGTAATATTAATGTGTAATATGGATCAATTATTAAGAAAATAGCTGCCTACGATTAGGAGTAAATATTACTCATTTATAAGTAATACATTTTAAGTAATTGAGTTAGATTTCACTTAATTTCTTAAGTAAGTCTTATATATTAAATATTAGTAACCAGCTGCCTATGATTGAGAGTAAATATTACTCATTTATAAGTCATACGTTTTATTAAGTAATTGAGATATATTTTACTTAATTTCATAAAGTAAGTCTTATATATTAAATATTAGTAACCTTTACCCAAAAACATTGGGTAAAATCTACTCAAAAGGAGTGTGTGCAAATTGTTACCCCCATTTTATTAAGTAGATCCTATAGGTTGATTTTTACAGTGTATGTTAACGCTGTTTAAGTAGATACGGTAGTGTTAAGAGTTTAAGAGACATCCTTTGTAGAACATGTACATGCTTTCATGTTAACAAAAAGCATGATCTTTCAATCACTGCCCATCACGTTTTGACACATAAGAGGCTTCTCAATACTCAAATTTCCCCTCCTCGACTCCTCGGTCCTCCGGTAGTGTGTGTTTCCGCATCTGTAGCCTGTTATTGTCTCATTATAGTGCACTCTCAATTAATCCAAAGTAAATATGTGGGGGAACAATGTTCAGCTGATGTAACAGAGATTATAAAATACAGCGCTATGACAAAACACTCGACAGCTGATGCAGCTGTTGCCACGTAATAATGAACAGACGTCACTTTAATATGACAGCTCAGAGGAGAGGAGTTCTCATTTCTTTAAACGTCTGCTGCTTCCCCTCCTCTCTCCTCGGTTCCCCTCCTCGGTCCTCTGCTCGCATCTCCTGTGGGCGGGACTAAGTCTCGAGGAGGGGAGTCGAGGAGGGGAAATTTAAGAATTGAGAAGCCTCTATAGTATTCCATTAAAAATGTGAAAAATATAAAAGTTCATTGCCATACTTTTTGGGCTTATTGTTGTACATTTTTGTACATGGGTAGTACATTCTTAACTCAAGTTGTGTAAATCTTAAAGTGAAGATTTTAACTACTGTTGTTTATATTATTTCAAATTGACCTCGTAAAGTATATACTTTAACTCCTGGAGTTGTTTATTGTATTCTAATGGTGTTTATCAATTTTGTGTTAATATTTTACACTCCAATATATATTCTAACACTGTGTAAAAAACACAAGAACATGCCATTAAAGTTTAGATGTGAAAAATAATGCATTTATACTATTAATGCATTTATGGGTTTTTCTTTAGCGCCACTAGAGGGAGACAGAGTAAAGGCCTGGGCTCGAACCTGGATCTTGGAACTCTTCTGCTAGCTATCTGAGCTAGACGGCGGACGTTCTATCAATTAGTATTTAGTTACTTATATATTTGTTTATGTGTTTTTATTTATTTTTTAAAATACATATCTGTCTTCAACACTCACTACTACCAGATCCAGTGGCGAGCCGTGACTTTTATACCTAGGCCTTCTGACCCCCCCCCCCTCGAAAAAAAGAAGAGTTATTATGTCTCAGCATATACTTCAGCGGAATATCAAAACAACGGCCCGGGGTGCAAAACGCATCAATGGCAGCGACCCTCTACCACACAAAACAACACCATTGATATAAACACCTATCATGACAGGGCACCCACAGCCAAGTAACAATTACAAATGAATGAAGTCGGCACGGCGGCCCACATCGAAAATGACTTAGGCCTACCTTTGATGATCAAATCACTTGAACACAAAGTCCATCCTCCTGTCCTTTTGGATGAAGCACTTGATGGCGGGTCATGCAGCTGATCCTTTGCCACTCCAGTTTATCATTGTAACTCAATCTTGAAAATGACTCGGTTAATAATTTCGCAACGATGTCATCACTATCACTGAAGTGAACCATCATGAACGAACTTATGCTAAGATATTTTCATATCCTTTATAGTGCGTTGACTACAGACGTCACAATTAGGTGGCCTTTCTTATCAAATCAAATTACTGGCTCTAACACTTATTTTGACCCAAATGTTATGCAATAATGCATGTAAATAAAAAAAAAATTGGAGTTTCAAACTGATGAATAAAGTTCACTTTTTATGGGTAAACTAAACCATGGGCGTCACAGCCATTATATGAGGGTGGGACAAGTCCCCCCCACCTTTTAAAATGATTAGTTTAGACCCCCCCCCCCAGTTTTACCATGTGGAAAGCCCGTGAATCGGTCTATCCACTCGCCGCCCTTTGTAGAGCGCTGTGTCAGTGCTTCACTACCAAATCCATTCCACTTGCTTATTGAGAGAATGCCCAAATCAATGAAACTCCGTTCCATGTTTTCACTGCTACTTTGTACCAAGGCAGATTCTCAGAGCCGTGCACATGAGCCGTCCACATGAGCCGTACAGATGCTGCGCTATTTGTGTAGCGGTGTCTTTCGATGTAAAATTATGCACGCGGCACGCCACAGTTTCCACGCTGCGAAGCTCTGGCGCTAACAGTTCACGAGCGTGCTCCACTAGCACCCGGACCGAATATATTTCCGGTTGTGCATTTTCAAATTCTAGCGCACTCAAGCTGGTTTCTCTATTCTTACCTACCCAACCTTTAACTCTTTTTAGGGTGCAGTTATGTTTTATTTATTTCAAAGTCGGCCCATTTTAATTCTATTTTTTTTCCTTCAAATGTGCAGAGGACTCCCCAAGTGCTGTGTTTAATTTATTTAAAGTAGGCCTGTGTATTATTTGTAATTCTCCTTATAGGAGTTCTTTGTTTCTTATTTAGAGGTTAACAGCTTTATATAATGTAATACATAATATATGCAAAAAACTGTAGTTTTTGTCTATGATATAAGAAATACAACTTTATAAGCTATCAAGCTATGAAATATGTTTTGCGGCTCCAGACAAAAAATGTTTTTGGAAAAGGGAGCAAAATGGCTCTTTTGGTCAAAAAGGTTGCAGACCCCTGGTCTAAGTAGCGGGTCTCAAACGTTTTGGTAATCATTTATGTAAACAAGTATTTCCAAGGCACACCTTTATATGATCATTATAGTTATAAAAAACAAGAGAATAACAGGTATGAAATAATTCCAACTCATACTATAGGACAGTAAACCAAGAATACAGTTGAAAGGGGAGTGATTTGTAAAATATCCATAAAGCAAAAGCACATCTGCTTACAGTTGTGATTCATCTGGGTGCTGAGAGATGTATCCATCTCTTCATGTTGCTCTCAAAGTGCACCAGATTGATGCTTTCAACTTCAATATTTAAAAAAATCATCTTCCCGGGGGAGCATGCCCCCGGACCCCCCTAGAGGAGGTGAGGTCCACCACCTGCCCACACCCCCTGTCAAATTGTCCCACCCACATTGAGGATGCTTCCTACGCCTATGAACTAAACACTTGACATTATTCTTTCCTGTTCTTTCTCTCCAGTGGACGAGAGCTTTGGACCTCACTTTACAATACAAACAAACAGTCATAAGCATTTGTCAATTTAAGACATGGCAGGCAAAAACATCGTTTTTCAAGTACTGGTACATTTTGAGATTTTGTGCTATTTTGATTCTATAACATGTTTTCTTTCAGGCTTTTGGAAGGAAAACGTACAAAATACACATTTAAGTGTTTATTTTACTATAGTTTGTCTATTTGCGTCTGTAGATTTCTCCTAAATTCACCAAAAGTTAGCATTCTAACGTAACATAAAGTACCGCGACCGTTGTGTGCAGCATGTCAACAGAGATATCGTTGGAAAGCTGTGTCTCTCCTGCACAATCTCATTGGATCCAAATATGGTCATTTCCTTTGTATCAGCAACCAATCGTGAAAGCACAAAGGGGTCTTAAACCAAGAAACAAAATCTCATTGGCTGTTGTCAATTTCTGACAACGTGATTCGTTCAGATGCGTCACGTGATGTACTAAAACACTTCCTGGTTAGCTTTCCGCTAGAAATTGAAATCTCAAAATGGCAAAAGAACGACGAAAAAAACGTTCACAGAGAAGACGACAACAATTGTCACTTGCGCGAAGCAAGCTTATACAAAAAACAAATGACCCCGAACATGAAATACCTTCACGGAGTGCGTCGAGGCGCAAGCTGTCATCCAAAGAACAGGAGGGTTTAGCTAGCGCCTCACTGCAATCTTTAAAGGTCGTTTTCTCAAAATGAGTTTTTTCTCCTACTCTGAGTTCGAAATTTCAACTTCAGTAGCACGTAGAGACACCAAACCTTCCAGTTATATTCCTATCAATATTATGAAGGCTTTTACAGAACGGTTTGTTCATATATCATTCATAGCCTGAATTATACAACATTGTATACTTAAAACAGGGTTGCCAACTTTGGGTACCTGGCTGGAGTGAGATTTTGATATCATGGGTTTAATTACACATATGCGCACTAAATGACTGCTATCGTGTCAGCAGCGGGACCTTAGCATATATATAGGATATAGGATATATATACAATATATACAAATACACAAAATTGGACACAGACTATAAAGGGCACAAAGTTTCATTCACTAATGAAAGTCAAACACATGTTTGTTTCCACTGTTTTATTGTGTGCCTGTCGCGATAAGCAATTAATTGACTTATCGTACGATAAATAAAAATGAACTCGATAAATTGCCATTTACATGAGGATGTGACTAGCAGTTTGAAAGGATGTACTTGAATTATTATTATATATCATCATTATGTCAGGGGTCTAAAATGGTCATACAACGGTGCTGACAATATTATCGGTTATCGCAATAATTTCCTGGAAAATGTATCAGACAAAATTAATTATCATGAGAGGCCTATAGGCTACATCAGGGGTGGCCAACCCGCGGCTCTCGAGCCGCATGCGGCTCTTTGCCTAGTTTCATGCGGCTCTTCAGTTCATATCGAATTGTGTGAGTTTGGGGGAGAGACACTGACTCCTGACAAGTGTTGCACGGTGTACCGATACTTGAAAGGTACCGCAATACCCTGCCGTTAAAACGTTACGATTCCCTCCGTTTCATTAGTATCGGTACCTTAAGAATGACGGGGGAAAGTACTCCGGTGAGAAAGCGCCGTTTTACTAAGAGCCGTGTGTGTTCAGCGCTCTGCTTCCACTCCCTGCACTGCAGCCGTGCCTGCAGTCCCGCCCCTCTCTCGTGCACGCGCTAGCTGCCAGAGCATGTGAGAAAACGAGAAGCATGGCTGCAAGTGGGAGTGCAACTGCCGCTGCGCCTCGGCTTGTTGACAAAAAAGACTCCAGAAGCGACATTTGGAAGTATTTGAGCTCTATCTCTGACAGTGAGGGCAAGCCTACGGACACCACGAGGCCTGTCTGTCAGACATGTATTAATTTTATTTAATACGAATTCTTGTCATTTATTTTATTTATTGTTCTCATTGTTTAAAAGTTGGTGTTATGGTTATGGTTCTGGTGTGAAATAAAGCACAATAATTACATGTAAGACTGTTTCCCTATTTTTAAGAAAAGTATCGAAAAAGAATCGGAATCGCAATTCTTGACTTGGTATCTAAACCAAAATGTTGGTATCGTGACAACACTAGCTACTCCTGACAGTTAAATCTGATATTAAGTAGGTCTGTTAAGTATTGAATGCTGATAATTCTGACGTAATTTGGCCGGTCAAAGTTGTTTGGGCTCGGATAAAATCGCTCCGTTACTTTCGTCCCGTGTTACTTTCGTCCCGGCTCTCCCTACGTGTGTATGTGTGGTGTCAGGTGTCAGTATGAGAGGATGACAGCGCGTCTAATTTTGATGTGGCCCAAGAGCCAATCACAATAATACCTGCAATGCAGTGAACCAATCACCTTTGAGGGGGGGGGGACCTATCGTTGATTAAACACTATCCAGTGTTTCCCCTACCATTGTGATGGAGGGGCGCTGCGACCCCCCCTGAAATTCAAGGTGTTTAAAAAATATATATAATTTTTTTTTTTAAATATATATATATAGCACCAAATTGCAAATAATCTATAACTACTGTCACTTTTCACATTGAACATGTGCTCTTTTATTAAATAAACTAAACGCTTTCATTTTAAGTTGTGGGTTTAGTGTTTTTGACCCTAAGAAACACTGATGCATTAATCAATAACAATAATCCACAGCTCCTCTCTCTGCTCCAGAGGATTTAAAAAATATATCCCAATGCCACAAAAATGCATCAGTGACGTGGTTGAAATCTTGTCTCCAGAAAACAAAAAACTGAAACAAGCAGTATCAGTGACTGTGTTTGATGTGGCTCTTTGCAGTAACATGGAACAAATGTGGCTCTTAACCTCTGACTGGTTGGCCACCCCTGGGCTACATGAAACAAACACACAAACAAATCTACAGACTTACTCCAAACTGCCAAACATATTAATTAACACACTCTATTTTGGCCTAGTAGAACAATAAGCAGCAGACTTTTACTTTTTTATCATTTCTACTGGATCTTAGATCTGCGCTTGCGCAATACGGGTCGGCAGTTGCCAGAGAGTATTTGTGTTGGGTAATCTCTGGTAGGGCTAACCCATACAGTGGTGGGGTGAAGTCAGTATTTGCATTGTAATTACATGCACGCTCCCCTTGACAGTGAAACGCCACGCGTGAGGTTTAGATTATTTCCCTGTCTCAATCCAAATTGAACTGTATGAAATAAAAAGGCACATTTGTCTTGTAGTAAATAAAAAGGGCGACCTGGAGCCAATCCTGCAATTTCCCCACAGGTGAAAGAGTTGACATGCTGAAAGCCCAACCCCTGCAGGGGGGTCTGGGGGGATTCTCCCCCAGGAGATTGTTTGAAATACTAACATAAAATGCACATTCTGGTACTCTCTTGAGAAGAACAATAAATACATCTATTACTCCACGACATATTAAAAAAAATGAATGCCATTTTAGTTTTGTGTTACTTTGTTCTGAAAGCTGAACCTGCTGCTCCTCTCAGAGAGAAGAGAAGAGGCTGTGAGTTACTTTACATTGTGGATAAGGGTGGATAGCCCCCATTGTTCTGTGTGTCAAAATGAAAGACAGCCCACACACCTATCAATCATCAAACCGTGGGGTCTTATTTTATTACGTGTTGATTTCTATCAACACGTAATGTTGTATCGACATATAGAGATGTACTACAGCAAAAGTATTCTCCGTGGGGACTTCCTGCAACAACACCACACCGTTATCTTGATTCTGATTAGCCAGAAGTATCAAAGATGTTCTATTGAGAAGACGATCACTACCTGACAAAAGTTTTCAAAACAGTTTCTAGTCTTCGGTATTCTTGTTTTTGACGTGAGAATAGTGTGGGCAGCGTGAGAGCGTGAGATTGAGAGTGAAAGCGTGTGTCACACGCCAGATGCGTGAGAGTTGGCAACCCTGGTCAACAGTGTAGAAAGTGTAAACTATAGTTCCATCAGGAGAGACTTATTATAGTAAACGAAAAGTGAATATTTATCGACATTTGCACAAGATTATAGAAATGTGAATGGGGACATGTCTTCTTACAGATTTGCGGAAGAAAAACACGTTGATACATTTTCCAAAAAAATCGCCATATTTAGTATGAGATCATGCATAGTTTGCAAATCAAAAGTCTTAAATAATGTACATAGGCCTACAGTATAACAAATCATCAGTTGAGGAAGTTTTGTGGTTATAGTTTTATGTACCTTCTTTGAACCGAAGGGTTGCCGGTTCACGTCCTGATCGTACCAGTGTCTGATAGCTGCTGGTTCACTTCCTGGTCACTGGCGAGGTGCCCTTGAGCAAGGCATTGAACCCCCCAAACACCGCTCCACGGGTGCTGTACATTAGCTGCCCACTGCTCCTAGTACTAGTTAAATGCAGAGGTCAAATTTCGCTATAATAAAGAGGGGTTTCATAGTCTCTCCCTCCCCCTCTCTAAACTGCAAAACCCTAACATTGAAAGGATACATTTTACAACAACAACATGTTTGGATCATGACAGGTGGTGGTGTGTTTACACCCTTCAGTGCGTAGCTGCTCTTGTATTGCCACTATCACAAATGTTCCTACAGACAGTGTTTGACGTCATTCCATTTGACGTGTGTCCTGATTTATGGAGCAGGAAGCCTCCCTTCGTCCTGCGGTTTCTCATTAGGTGGAGGCTCTTCAAATAATAAACTCTTATGGGCCGGTTGTTGGTCATTAGGCTACTTCATGATTTTTGGATGCCGGCTGGAGATCGTCAGTCCCAAAGCACCGTGTCATGCTGCGGTCACGCTCCACACCTCCAGGAGTGTGGAAGAGGAGCATCATTTATCTGAGCTGATCTGTGCATCTCTGGAGACAAACACTGAGCAGCCCTGATAGAAATCTGTGCAGTTTATTTGAATTAAATCCCAAGAATTTTGAAGGTACTACAATGGTCGACACCAATGACAGTATTATCTTAATTTGCAGCTTTAATAAGGCTACAATGACGACGTTTGCTATTTCCCCCTCATTACTAATTTGAACTCAGCCAGACCATATGTTCCTCATCATGTATGAATAACACAGAAACATTGTGTTACTGCTCTCTGTGGGCATGTTGCACTTTGGGCCACGTTCCAATAAAGGATTTTAGAGGCTGACCTGGTGGGTAAAACAACACAGAATGGAATGGAGCCGCCAGCTTTTCATTTTCTATGAGACGTGTTCAATTGCTAGCACGGACTATACGGGGTGCTGCTGTGGCCAGAAATACCTGGAAGAATAATCACATGGTAACCAATCAAATCTGAGATCCGTCATTTTGAATATGTTAATTAGAGCTTCTTTTTTTACTTCACTTAATCTGAGATGCTTCACTTTGATTTGGAGAAGATTCTCTTGGTGTTGTCTTCAAACCGTTGGCAATCATCCATAGCAGCTTCATTTATAAACATATGATAAATGTATGTGAGTACGTGTAAACCACCCAAAAAAACATGGGTGAGTTTAATGTGAGTGAATTCCAGCAGAAGGCAGTGGTGGGGTCGCAGAGGGGAAACACAGTCAGATGTCCTTTGGTAAAGAAAGAGTGGAGAGAGGAAGCCATCAGTTCATCAGCTGAATGTGTCAGCTGGAGGTCAGAGAACTTCCGCCCAGTTTGTGTGTTTCCAGAAAGTTAACAAAACGTGTGTTGAAGAGCTGAGCTGGAGTATTCTTCCTTCCTCCTGTCAATGTCTTGTGTTCAAATATAAAGGGACTCTTTGGGGATCCACTTTGCAACCTGGAGGAGGAGGAGCCTTTAGAGCACTCCTTCATCATCTCTCTCATCAACAGATAAGCTGAGCGATCCACATATAGGCAAAAAACACCACGCAGATGAACATTTACTTTTTATTGTTGTATTTTTTCAGAGCTCTAAATGGTTTGTTTTGTTCCTTTTGGTTATTTCTCTTCAGCTTGAGTTCGCTTCAGGAGTGGAGAGACACTAGCTTTCACTGGGGTTGAAGAAGTGAATAGAGATGAATCATGTGTGTCATGATTTTAGTTTTGTGTGTTTAGCTTCCTGTTTTATTTCAACATTTATTTATTTTGTTTTTCTTTGTTTTTCTTTGTCATCGGCTTTTTTTTCAATAAAAGCTCACCTTTGTTAAGACTGCGTGACCTCTTGTTTCGTACTGACTTAGGGTCCTGCATTCCTACCAAACCCATGTGTCTATTATCTTTAAGTTAGATAGATATATGTTTATCTGTGTTCCTCTACTTGTGCATATATCAATTATTATATTGTGTTTTAAGTAAGTGTTACATATTACTCTTGCATTTGTTCCATATCTAATTCCATAATCTAGATTTGTTTTGTTTGTTTTTAACAGTGGGCTTCTTTGTTCAGGAGTTGCTATCACAATTTCCAATTTGATAAAACATGGAAGCAACTTGGACACCAAACAAATCAACCAGTAAAGGATAACGTCAAATGAAACCACATTTAGGAGAGAAAGGTATTGCTAAAAGTGAACGTAGTAATGCAACATTACTGTTATTTATCAATGTGTGTGCATGTGATGTAGCCCGGATGCATACATCCAAACACTGCCTTCACATCATTATGTAACATCTGTTCTTCTCCAGCTGTTACAGTCAGCCAGGCTTAAATATCCACCAGGTCATTTCCATATCAGGCCGAGTTTGTGTGGACAGCTGAAAGACACTCAAGTTATATATTCCTGAGGGTCCACAGGCCAAACAAGGCAGGGACGTGTCCTCCAGATGTGTCCCACAGTGGAGTTTCACATCAGAAAACATTACAGCGATTAAAAGATCAGCTTTTTGGTTGGTCGGTTTTTCAGAAACAAAGAGTGAAAGATCTTTGTTGTGTTAGTATACATCAGACAGGAATACCTCAGGTTGTTCCTATACTAAATGTTATTGTACGTTATCATTTTTAAGGTGTAAATGTTATGTTTGTGCTCCTCAAGGAAACTCTTCTGTCTAACAAAGTGTGTGAGTTTGCTTGACTTTGTGTTGTTTGTTGTAGTCAAGATGATTTTCTACTTGCAACAATCTTTTTTAATCAGATGCGGATTATCTTGTTATGAAAGGCAACACTGACAACACATCACCCTGCTGAATGAAGCCTTATCAACACATCTTTACAAGGGGCAGGTTTATCTCCCATTTTCATAAGCCAATAACTCCTGTTTCACTTTCTACAATGACGCTTAGTTTTAAGCCAAAATACATTGAAAGATTAAGTAGAGAGGAGTTCAGGTCAGGGTGGCTCCCGGCTCTCTGGCTCCCGGCTCTCTGGCTCCCGGCTCTCTGGCTCCCGGCTCTCTGGCTCCCGGCTCCGCCAAAGACCAGCTTCATCACCCCGTTAATGGCTCTTTTCAGTACAAATGGCTGGAAATGATGGAGTCGATCAGCTGGGTCTGACCTATGGAAACCTAGCGAGCACTTACCTGATTATCGACTTACACAGATTGCACAATATCTGTGAGGTTTTAATGAACCAGCAGGGTCTGCACTCATAAATGCAATATTCTTTTAGTTTTCGGACATAATATTGTTATGATGTTTTAAGCCACATTCACATGATACACGGCAACACATTTTAGCCTGAGTTCAAAGTTCTAATTATTTCAACTTTGACCTAGTGATCGCTGACCTTTCCAAATGCAACCATTACTGTATAACATTACAGTACGTTACTTATAGGGATGCCAACTTCCAGAAATGGAGAAACGGGACACATGCATGTGTCCCCCGCGCCAGTGCGCGCAAAGATTTTCGGGTTTCTGGCGGATTTAGTTACTTTTTTAGTTACTCCACCTCCTCACCTGCTGCGACCTCGGTGGGAGGAGGACACAGCTCTTTTAGAATATCCCTCACAGTTTTGGGGACAAGCACATTGGCTGTTATCATCTCAGCCTTTGTTCTTCCACATTGCATTTTCTTTGCAGTGTTCGAATCACTAAACATGGCACTTGCCCGCTTATTACTGCAGTCCATGCTGTTGTAACTCAAACCATGCTTAACTGTGTGATACACTGATGTTACCTCACATGCAGCAACTTTGTCTTGTTCTGCAGTTGAACTGCCGAAGAATTTAGTTATATTTGATGCACCTTTATTTTGTATTGCTCGCTTGTGCATTTCTGTGCCAGCATGCTGTTTCAGGTCGTTTTCTCCACCGTGACCTATTGAAAACTCCCTCCGACACAAGGTGCAGAAGACCCGAGACAGACCTCCACTCACGGGCTTTACCCAACTGTGTTTTTCTTCCCACTGTTTGTTGTAAGACACAAGTCTTTTCTTTTTAGAAGGGCCAGGGACCAGAACCACATCCTCTCTCTCTTCTCCTCTTTCATTATCACCTCCTCCACCGTCAGCGCTCATTTCCCCACACGACTGAACAGGCTGACATGCCACACAACATGACATGTCACAGTTCTCTGATGCTTTTAATGCTTCTCCGATCTGTAAATTAGATGTGAACTGTGCTTTTAATGCTGATGAGCTTATCTCCATGTTTGACTCTACATGCACACTAACACTGGATTCTGTTGCTCCTTTTACGCTTAGACGCACAAAAGTGCTCTCAGAGCCGTGGCTTAATGACTGTACTCGTGCTCTCAGACGCGCTTGCAGGCGTGCAGAGAGAAAATGGAAAAAGGATAAACTCCATGTCTCCCTAGAAATCCTTCGTGCTTCCCTGTCTGACTACCAGACGGCAGTCAAAGCAGCCAAAACAGAGCACATCTCTCTGTTAATCTCCAAAAACAGCCATAAACCTCAGGTTCTTTTTAATGTCCTCAACTCGATCATTAATCCCTGTGATGTTTCTTCTATTGTGCCATCGACTACTCTCTGTGATAAGTTTCTTAAATTTTTTATTGAAAAGGTATCTGCTCTTAGGCTAGCTCACACTAGTGCTACCCCAGATCCTGCTCCCTTTCTGTGCCCTGCTGTCCTCGACCACTTTGAGCCTGTATCCTTCTCTTCTCTCTCGGATGTGGTCAAGCACCTGCGGCCGACAAACTGCACCTCAGATAGCATTCCCTCTCGCCTTCTCAGAGACGTTTTAGATTCAGTTGGAGCAAGTATTTTATTAATTGTAAACACCTCCCTTAGCTCAGGATGTGTCCCTGCTGCCTTCAAACATGCCGTGGTTAAGCCATTACTTAAAAAGAAACATCTCGACCCCTCCTTTCTCGAAAATTTTAGGCCCATTTCCCAGCTACCTTTTTTATCAAAAGCCCTGGAGAGAGTAGTCTACGCCCAGCTGCAGTCTTTTTTAACCACGCATGGAATCCACGAAAAGTTTCAGTCTGGCTTCAAACCCATGCACAGCACTGAAACAGCCCTTTTAAGAGTTTTTAATGATCTGCTCCTAGCCGCCGACTCAGGTAGCCCAGCTGTCTTGGTGCTGTTAGACCTGACAGCTGCTTTTGACACTGTGGACCATAGCATCCTGTTGTCACGGCTTGAACAGTCCGCTGGCATCACAGGCTCTGCCCTTGCATGGTTCAGGTCCTACCTGACAGACCGTAGCTTCGCTGTGCAGCTAGGTGCCTTCTCCTCTGCAAAAGCCCCTCTTACCTGTGGGGTTCCCCAAGGCTCGATTCTGGGCCCCATCCTTTTCCTGCTGTACTTACTACCCCTAGGCTCAATTCTCACAAAACATAATATTCCCTTCCACTGCTACGCCGACGATGTACAGATATATCTCCCTCTCGAAGCAAGTGTCACACACTCATTACAACAGTTGATGGACTGCTTAACTGAGATAAAATCCTGGCTGAGCAAAAACTTTCTAAACCTCAACGAAAGCAAGACTGAGGTCATCTTTTTTGGACCCCAACCTCCAGCCTCCCAGGTTGATATTCTAGGCTCCCTCCAACAAAACATCCTCCCCTCAGTCACGAACCTTGGGGTGACCTTCTCCAGTACTTTTAAATTCGACAAGCAGGTCAGCAGCGTAGTCAAATCCTGCTTTTTTAAAATAAGACTTTTGGCCAAAACCAAGTCGTATTTATCTTTTAAAGACCTGGAAAGGGTTATTAACGCCTTTGTGACCTCGAGACTCGACTACTGCAACGCTCTGTACATGGGTATGGACCAGGCATCAATTAAACGCCTGCAGCTAGTCCAGAACGCAGCTGCACGTTTGCTGACTGGCCATAAAAAGCGTGACCACATCACCCCAATTCTGGCCTCACTGCACTGGCTTCCAGTTCGGTACAGAATTGATTTTAAAATCCTTTTATTTGTTTTTAAAGCACTAAATGGGCTGGCTCCGGCCTATATAGCTGAACTCCTCCAGCGCTACACCCCAGCCAGAGCTTTAAGGTCTGCTGACCATCTGCTGCTGGTAGTGCCCAAGACCAGGCTCAAAACCCGAGGGCACCGAGCCTTCGCAGCAGCTGGCCCCAGGCTCTGGAACACTCTGCCCCTCCACGTGAGGTCGGCCCAGACCCTAGGGGTTTTTAAATCCACACTTAAGACCCACTTCTTCTCTCAGGCCTTCTAGTCAGAGCGGAGCACGACTCCTGACTATTCCCTGTGTTTGTTTTATATCTGTTGTAAATTATTGTCTTTTATTGTGATTATATGTGTTTTTAATGCATGTACAGCACTTTGGCTCGACCAAAAATCGCTTTTAAATGTGCTTTATAAATAAAACTTGATTTGATTTGATTTGATTTGAAACAATGATGCCGCGCCCGCCACCCGCGGGCCGCGGGCCACCGGAGAAAATCTCCCACACACACACACACACACACACACACACACAAACACACACACACACCACACACACACACACACACACACACACACACACACACACACACACACACACACACACACGTGCGAGCATTGTGCCTGCCCTGTCAACTGAGCGGTCCTAGCGCCCTTCGCATACAGCACACAAACACACAAACACACAGCCAGACACACTGAATTGCGCGCAAACAGAAAAATATTTTTTATTTTCCCTTTACACGGGAGTCCGGGACAAACAAAGTCCCGTACGGGACACGCCCATTTTGGCTCTAATACGGGACGGTTGGCAACCCTAGTTTACTTCCCAGACACTTGTACTTAAAACGACTTACGTACACTAGATACCGTTGACATTCCCCAGAGGAGCAATTTGGGGTTAAGTGTCTTGCCCAAGGACACTGTGACATTTAATTGCAGTGGGTGTCAAGGTGGGATTGAACCGGTGCTCCCATGAGCCACCGCTGCATGTAGCGGCACAAGCTAGCAGAGGAGACAACCATAGAGTCTAGACATAACTGGCTGTTTTCCCCTCAAGGCTCTGTATATCATGTGAATGCAGCTTTAGGCTTCAATATTACATTTCAAATAAGGGCGCCCTAATTATGAGGCAGGCCTGACTATTACTAAACTGAACAACATACTCTGCGTCTTCCAGTCAGGTTGCCATGATCTTGGCTAACGAACAAGCTAACACAGAAACATCACAAAGTTGTTATTGCCATCATCCACTGTGATTTACATCCAGCAGTTTACTGAGGCTTTATTAATCATTGATTCAAATGGGGCCACCTCCACTCAGCTAACAAGACCAATGGGAGTGAGGAAGATGCTGGCTCTGAACTCATATTTGCAATGTGTCCCTGCTGAAAGACTTCAGAGGAAGAGATCATGTGTTCTTTCACAGAAAGACAGAAAGCTGCCAGTTGAGGATTTAAGATCGAGTCCTGACACTGCCAGCAACAACAAATTAGGAGCAAACTAAGCGTCCTTTACTGCAGCCCTGCTTATGTGAGTTTAGTGAAAGCTGCTTTATTTGCTTTTAAGTGTCCCACATGTGCTTAATGTTAAATGTTAAACCCAGAGAAACAAAACAAGGCGCCTTGGTCATCCAAAACATCTATGAGAGAAAACATTGGAAGCGCCCTTTAGAGATTTGTTTCATTAGGAACGTTTTACATTTTCTTCCATGGCAGCGAGCTCTTCATGTTTCACACTCATACAGAAGAAGAGCAAGAACTTATGGAAGCATCTAAGAAGTCGACAGCATCACACATAGCTGATCAGTTGAACGTTTATTTTGTCAAATATCATTTAAATCAGAAGAGACTTATTTTCGTATAAAAATGTTTATTGACGGCACAAGATGATTTCTCCCCCCATTGTTCTGGGGTCTAGACACTTGTGGTGATGTTGATTGGATGAAGAAGATGCTGCAGATCTGGTGAGGAGTAGATTTATGACAACCTGTGCAGTGGAGCTGGATGGTTCTACGGAGGCCGACAGGTGCTAACGCGCTACAACGGCCCAAAACACCTACATGTGGAGCAACTTTGGAAACAATGAAAATATAAAAACTGAAATGTTCCAAACACAAGCAAATGGAGAATATTGTAGCTGTGCGCATAACTGTTTAGTGTCTCCTGGTTTCCGTTGTGTTTCGTTGATGCAGCACTTTTAGTAAAGGTGCACATGTGTTGTCAAGTTGGTGAAGATGTGTCTACATTTGCATGTGTTTTGGAAAAACATTTAAGTACGTCAGAAATGATTTTGAAAATGTTTCCAGTATCCATTAATCACGCATTAACTCTTAGTCAACTAAGTCAAAAACACCTCGCCGTTTCCAAACCACTTGTGTAATGCAATACTGCAAAGTGCACCAACAAGTGCGTAGATAAAGAGTGTACTGAAGAGCGAGAAGCTGTCCACATCGTTGCCAGTTTTACTCTTTATAAGATGGACCAGTAACAGATGACCTGATTCATAGCTCAGGTCAGGTCGGGTTCTCCATCTGCCAACGTTGTCCAAGTCTAGTAAACAACATAGAATATAACCAGAAGAAAGTTTTCCAAACAAGGATTAAGACTCTGCAACCACTTTTTTTATTTGATTTGCCCGTCAGGGAAGAAGAACTGTTTCTGGTTCATCTGGTTCATGTTGTCCTGATTCAGCGGTCTGATCAGGACACCTCACATGAGTCATTGTTTGTCTTGATTTAAGCCAAGGATCTTGTGTTTTTGTTATTACTCATTGCACACAAAATCCAAACCAAACATGGTGTTGCAGAGCGGCTCTGACATGTGGGTTTCTCTGTTCTGTTTGGACGGATGGGAGGAGGCCTGACTCATCTGAGAAACACACATACCAACACACAGGCCCGCTCTGTGCAGGAAGAACCGCTGCATGTTAACATACGCCAACTCTGCCTTTGTTATTCTCTCTCTTATCTTGTTCACGCTCTCTCTCTCCAACTGGGACATGCAGACATCAAACCGATGCTTACCAACTCAAAGTGAGAGGAATTGAATGGATATGTCTCTCACACACACGCTCTGGGCTTCCAGGAAAAGAAGAACAGAGACTTTGAATGACCTCCAGTGGACTTCACATCATAAACAGGAATGAAGAGCTGTCCAGCTGACACTGGAGCGGGGGGGGAGGCAGGCAGAGGACACTTCTGTTGGGAATGGTGATTTTGTTCATTTATTGCATTTTATATATCGGTTTAATGTGAATTCTGACTCATTTGACACGTATGACTCATTACAAAAACGCTTTCAATTTCCAAAGTCATAATAATGAAGTTTCAATGGCAGCTTTTAAGCCAACATGGATAAACTGTCCTTAAAGTGTTCAGAAAAGTGTTGGATGAGAAGTCCTTCTGCGATGAGCATCAAGTGATTAATGACTATTTCATGTTGTTAAGGTTGTTTCCCCAATTACTGTTTCCAGGGTTAAGAACAAACTGTCTCAATTTCAAAACAATGGAAAACATGTTTGACTAACATCTCAGGCTCATGTATTCCTGTTTCACTTCCAAGCATGCTGGAAAACAACACTTCCAGTTTAATCATCTAAGTAATGTGAGACAACTTCTTATTGTTTTTTGATATGAATTTCATCTCAGAGTAAAAAGCATTGTAAACATTATGTTATTGTTCAGCCCTATTGGATCCTGAAACACACTTATAACTAAAGTGTAGATGGTTTTGTTTCCAAACTTTCTTACTGTTGCACCAAAGTCCTTAAAAGGTCCAAAGGAAACTAAAGATTAGACAGAGTGTATGTCAGGAGAATAATCACGATATGTTCATTCTCCCAATGCATTTATCATCACAATGCACTAAGTTCAATCATGTTTTAAAACACTTCTAACTGGTTCCGTATGTTGCCGGAAATCTGTGAATCCTTTTAAGGATGCATGTGACTCATTCTTTAATGGCCAATAGCAATCCTAATCCCCCAGATGTCCTTCACTTACCACTAGAACACTACTGCGAGGAGCTTTGCAACTCCTCCTTGATAATAATGCAAGATTTTAATATTTCTTTTCAGCACTGACAGAGAGCCACAGCTCTATTGAGCCTTCTATTCTATTCCTATACACTGTAAGAAACGTACCGTACATTACAGTAAGTAACTTGTCAATTGTTGCCAGTTAAATACTGTAAAGGTAACAGTATTTACAAGTTTTTATTTACAGTAACATTGTAAAATGAGACACAGTAACTTCCAAGTACTGTATTTGTGTTTACATAGTGTTTTAACTGTAAAATGAAACACAGTAATATTTAATTACTTTATTTGTTACAGCAGTAACTTCCAAGCATTTTATTTTTGTTTAAGGTAATAGTATTTTAATTATAAAATAAAACACTGCCATTTAAAAAGTACTGTATTTTTGTTTACGGTAATAGTGTTTCAACTGTAAAATAGAAACTTGACACAATTTTATAGCTCACCAATAACTGCAGGGAGACAGCAAACAATACATTTTAACAATGTATTCTTAATTGTTGAACGGCATCAAGACCATGTATTTTCCTGTGCTAAATGATAAATATGTTCATCCATAAAACAATCCAAAAACATGGTGATTGCATTTTTAAAACAGTGGCGAGAACAAAACACAAAAAATATGAAGCCATTTCTTCTGCCAAGCCATTTGAGAGACGTGCTGTAGTTGAAAAGGTCACGACCTCAACACAAACTGGAGAACCCAAATGCACGACCCAGAGACACAGTCTTGAATGTAACAAAAATTGTCTTTTTAAATGTTATTGAACAGAAAATCCCTCTTAACAGAGTAAGTACTGGAATAACGCTCACAAGGAGGAAAAAACTAAGCATAACAAAAAGAGAACTTAAAGGTCCCATGTCATGGCCATTTCTACTGATCATAATTCCATTGTTGAGGTCTACTAAAATAGATCTACACTGTGCAATTTTCCAAACTCACATTGGTTTCTCATACAGCATCTCTGTATAGTATGTGTATGCACCGGTATTCACTCTGTCCTAAACAGCTTGTTGGAGCTAACGTCGGTCACATAACAACTTTGTAAAGTTAGCTATCATATCATAGAAGGAGTCCGAGAAAGTTGTTCCCCCATGTGACGTAATACGAGGCGTTTGACGTAAAAAAAAAACCACTCCGTTCGATGTCTCACTATGGGATAGCCTCCCCGCGAATACCTCAGAAGCATCAATCTAATTACGTCAATCCTGATAAATAAATAAAATAAATATCGTTGGCCAACCGTCAGTGGAAACTTACCTAAAATATTTTATTGGCTTATTTTAACAGTGATCGTATGATCTGCTGCAAGCTAGCTAGCTAATGTAGCTAACTTAGTCATTTAAAATATACTGACACAACACTCATCATCAAACAGACTAACTCTGCCAACTCTCAGGTGGAGATGCAGCTGTTCCCTGCTCCACCCTCAGGTCCTCAGGTGGAGATGCAGCTGTTCCCTGCTCCACCCTCAGGTCCTCAGGTGGAGATGCAGCAGTTCCCTGCTCCACCCTCAGGTCCTCAGGTGGAGATGCAGCTGTTCCCTGCTCCACCCTCTGGCCCTCAGGTGGAGATGCAGCTGTTCCCTGCTCCACCCTCTGGCCCTCAGGTGGAGATGCAGCTGTTCCCTGCTCCACCCTCTGGCCCTCAGGTGGAGATGCAGCTGTTCCCTGCTCCACCCTCTGGCCCTCAGGTGGAGATGCAGCTGTTCCCCGCTCCACCCTCTGGCCCTCAGGTGGAGATGCAGCTGTTCCCCGCTCCACCCTCTGGCCCTCAGGTAGAGATGCAGCTGTTCCCTGCTCCACCCTCTGGCCCTCAGGTGGAGATGCAGCTGTTCCCTGCTCCACCCTCTGGCCCTCAGGTGGAGATGCAGCTGTTCCCTGCTCCACCCTCTGGCCCTCAGGTGGAGATGCAGCTGTTCCCTGCTCCACCCTCTGGCCCTCAGTTGGAGATGCAGCTGTTCCCTGCTCCACCCTCTGGCCCTCAGGTGGAGATGCAGCTGTTCCCTGCTCCACCCTCTGGCCCTCAGGTGGAGATGCAGCTGTTCCCTGCTCCACCCTCTGGCCCTCAGGTAGAGATGCAGCTGTTCCCCGCTCCACCCTCAGGCCCTCAGGTGGAGATGGAGCTGTTCCCTGCTCCACCCTCTGGCCCTCAGGTGGAGATGCAGCTGTTCCCTGCTCCACCCTCTGGCCCTCAGGTGGAGATGCAGCTGTTCCCTGCTCCACCCTCTGGCCCTCAGGTGGAGATGCAGCTGTTCCCTGCTCCACCCTCTGGCCCTCAGGTGGAGATGTAGCAGTTCCCCGCTCCACCCTCTGGCCCTCAGGTAGAGATGCAGCTGTTCCCCCGCTCCACCCTCTGGCCCTCAGGTGGAGATGCAGCTGTTCCCCGCTCCACCCTCTGGCCCTCAGGTGGAGATGTAGCAGTTCCCCGCTCCACCCTCAGGCCCTCAGGTGGAGATGCAGCTGTTCCCTGCTCCACCCTCTGGCCCTCAGGTGGAGATGCAGCTGTTCCCTGCTCCACCCTCAGGCCCTCAGGTGGAGATGCAGCTGTTCCCTGCTCCACCCTCAGGTCCTCAGGTGGAGATGCAGCTGTTCCCTGCTCCACCCTCTGGCCCTCAGGTGGAGATGCAGCTGTTCCCTGCTCCACCCTCTGGCCCTCAGGTGGAGATGCAGCTGTTCCCTGCTCCACCCTCTGGCCCTCAGGTGGAGATGCAGCTGTTCCCTGCTCCACCCTCTGGCCCTCAGGTGGAGATGCAGCTGTTCCCCGCTCCACCCTCTGGCCCTCAGGTAGAGATGCAGCTGTTCCCCGCTCCACCCTCTGGCCCTCAGGTGGAGATGCAGCTGTTCCCCGCTCCACCCTCTGGCCCTCAGGTGGAGATGTAGCAGTTCCCCGCTCCACCCTCAGGCCCTCAGGTGGAGATGCAGCTGTTCCCTGCTCCACCCTCTGGCCCTCAGTTGGAGATGCAGCTGTTCCCTGCTCCACCCTCAGGCCCTCAGTTGGAGATGCAGCTGTTCCCTGCTCCACCCTCTGGCCCTCAGGTGGAGATGCAGCTGTTCCCCGCTCCACCCTCAGGCCCTCAGGTGGAGATGCAGCAGTTCCCTGCTCCACCCTCTGGCCCTCAGGTGGAGATGAAGCTGTTCCCTGCTCCACCCTCTGGCCCTCAGGTGGAGATGCAGCTGTTCCCTGCTCCACCCTCAGGCCCTCAGGTAGAGATGCAGCTGTTCCCTGCTCCACCCTCAGGCCCTCAGGTGGAGATGAAGCTGTTCCCTGCTCCACCCTCAGGCCCTCAGGTGGAGATGCAGCTGTTCCCCGCTCCACCCTCTGGCCCTCAGGTGGAGATGCAGCTGTTCCCCGCTCCACCCTCTGGCCCTCAGGTAGAGATGCAGCTGTTCCCTGCTCCACCCTCTGGCCCTCAGGTGGAGATGCAGCAGTTCCCTGCTCCACCCTCTGGCCCTCAGGTGGAGATGCAGCTGTTCCCTGCTCCACCCTCTGGCCCTCAGGTGGAGATGCAGCTGTTCCCCGCTCCACCCTCTGGCCCTCAGGTGGAGATGCAGCTGTTCCCCGCTCCACCCTCTGGCCCTCAGGTGGAGATGCAGCTGTTCCCTGCTCCACCCTCTGGCCCTCAGGTGGAGATGCAGCTGTTCCCTGCTCCACCCTCTGGCCCTCAGGTGGAGATGCAGCTGTTCCCTGCTCCACCCTCTGGCCCTCAGGTGGAGATGCAGCTGTTCCCTGCTCCACCCTCTGGCCCTCAGGTGGAGATGCAGCTGTTCCCTGCTCCACCCTCAGGCCCTCAGGTGGAGATGCAGCTGTTCCCTGCTCCACCCTCTGGCCCTCAGGTGGAGATGCAGCTGTTCCCCTGCTCCACCCTCTGGCCCTCAGGTGGAGATGCAGCTGTTCCCTGCTCCACCCTCTGGCCCTCAGGTGGAGATGCAGCTGTTCCCTGCTCCGCCCTCTGGCCCTCAGGTGGAGATGCAGCTGTTCCCTGCTCCACCCTCTGGCCCTCAGGTGGAGATGCAGCTGTTCCCCGCTCCACCCTCTGGCCCTCAGGTGGAGATGCAGCTGTTCCCTGCTCCACCCTCTGGCCCTCAGGTGGAGATGCAGCTGTTCCCCGCTCCACCCTCTGGCCCTCAGGTGGAGATGCAGCTGTTCCCCGCTCCACCCTCTGGCCCTCAGGTGGAGATGCAGCTGTTCCCCGCTCCACCCTCTGGCCCTCAGATGGAGATGCAGCTGTTCCCTGCTCCACCCTCTGGCCCTCAGGTGGAGATGCAGCTGTTCCCCGCTCCACCCTCTGGCCCTCAGGTGGAGATGCAGCTGTTCCCTGCTCCACCCTCTGGCCCTCAGGTGGAGATGTAGCTCTTCCGGACAGCGGACCCTGGACACAGCCAGTACAGGGAGTAGTGAACTACATTGTGCGAAAGGAGCAGTGGTTGGAGGACATAACAACATGTATATCCCCCCCACCAGAGGCATGGACACTGGACACTTATTTATGTATATAGTTCGGTGTATAGTTTGATATGTATTTATATATATGATATGTATATATTTTACTAAGTTTATGATAATGTTTATCTGATGTTAAAACTCATTTAGAGTGCTATTTTGTTATACTGCACCTTACTTACTTGTATGGGTTGTTTTACATTTTCTTAAATTGAACTACTTTAAAATAAAGATTTGGTTCTATCAAGTTCGTGACTGTCCAATAATTGAGTGGAGCGCTATGTTTAGAATTTCTATAGGTTTTCTTTTTGTTTGTTAAAAGAAATACATTATAACACCAATACCTTCTTAGTTCATATTAAATGTAATGGTTACATTTAAGTGTTTATCCACAGCACATAAACCATGAGCAGATAAGTTTTACTTAATATTTATTAGAAATATATAATATTTAATAGAAATGTGTGCAACTGCATAACACAAGTGCATAACACAAGTGCATAACACAAGTGCATAACACAAGTGCATAACACAAGTGCATAACACAAGTGCATAACACAAGTGCATAACACAAGTGCATAACACAAGTGCATAACACAAGTGCATAACACAAGTGCATAACACAAGTGCATAACACAACTGCATAACACAAGTGCATAACACAACTGCATAACACAAGTGCATAACACAACTGCATAACACAACTGCATAACACAAGTGCATAACACAAGTGCATAACACAAGTGCATAACACAAGTGCATAACACAACTGCATAACACAACTGCATAACACAACTGCATAACACAAGTGTTATTAGTCAACACTCGCATACGTTGTTGGTCTTCATTAAAGTACTTCTGTATATAAATAGTTGTACATGCTACAGAAGGGAAACAGGGAGCAAGAGAATCGTTTTTTTCTTCACTTTTTCTCTTTTTCCCTCATTTTTCTTCTCCCCCCTTCTTCTCCTTTCTCCCCCCCCCCCCCCTTGCAAGACTATTGTTCCCCAGCTTCTTCTTCAAAGTCATACAAATGTGTTTTCTGACATAGAGAAATGTGAAAAAGTGTGAAAAACAAGCTGAACGTTTCGATCAGATTATCGAATTGTTTCTGTTTCTGGGAAAAACAATCCCTGAACCCCATGCAGCACTCAGTGACTGGAAGTCAATGTGAATGTGCAGCAGTGCAGAGTATATGGTTACAGTTCGGCTGAAGGACAAAGATGGAGGAGGCAGGACGTTGTGGAATGTTTTAGTTTGAGATAGATGGAAGAGCAGAAACAAATGTCCTAAGGAACGGATAACGAATACAAATAATCTGATGTGTTTTAATTAAACTCTAAAGAGATAGCTGACACGAGCAGTCTAACAAGAGGAAACACTAAATCACATCTTGTTTCATATGTTTTTGTGATAAAGCATTTACAGTTTGTCTGAGGAACCATCATAAATGTTATGTATCCTTTTTTGTAACTTGAAAGAATGAAAAATTATTCTCACTGGAAATAATTGTATAATATTTCGATCTGAAATTTGGGCAAATACAAGTATAAAGTAGCATATCATTGAACTACCAAAGTTAATTGCAAGTACTTGTAAAGTTACATTTATAAGCACAATACTTGAGTAATGGCAGTTTCCTTGCATCATGCACAATTTGAGTCCCATAAACACATTTCACCATCCCCTCCTCTGGCAGACGTCACACACGCCCACCAATCACCTCCTGTGTTTCTCCTGGAGCTTTCATAAACAGCACCGACACAGAAGTTTCACTCTGCATCAGTGCACCAACATTTCACCTTCATTCCAAGTCCAGTTACTTGTTTCTCTGTGAGTTTCTCCAGGACTGTCCCACCATGCGTCTCCAGTTCTTCCTCTGCGTAACAGCCCTGCTCGTCTGCCCGGGTCTCATCCTCGGGTCTCGGATAGCCAAACGCTTCGCCATCGGCTGCACGGAGAAGTGTGACAAGTCGCAGTGTGCGCCGATCCTCGCGGACTGTTTGGCCGGAGATGTGCTGGACCGCTGCGACTGCTGCCCGGTGTGTGTGTCCGGAGAGGGCGAGCTGTGCGGCGGCGCCGGAGACCGGGAGTGCGCCGAGGGGATGGAGTGTGTGGTGACCGAAGGCGTGGAGGTGTCCGCCACCGTCAGGCGCAGGGGCAAGCCCGGGGTGTGCGTGTGCACCGTGTCCGATCCGGTGTGCGGCAGTGACGGCGTCTCGTACCGGAACATCTGCGAGCTGAAGCGCGTCAGCAACCGGGCCATGAAGCTGCAGCAGCCGCCGGTCATCTTCATCCAGAGAGGAACCTGCGGGAAAGGTGATTGTGTGTGTGTGTGTGTGTGTGTGTGTGTGTGTGTGTGTGTGTGTGTGTGTGTGTGTGTGTGTGTGTGTGTGTGTGTGTGTGTGTGTGTGTGTGTGTGCGTGCGTGTGGAAATTGAACTTGATGACTTCAGCAGCAGACTCCACTTCATCTTTTAGTCAGTGTTCTCATACCTACAATCTTTATAGATTTTTGGACAAATTAAGGCAATAAACTATGAATCTGTTTTGTGATTTGTTACCATGATAATATATGGAAATGGTAGCAAGCCAATATTTACGTTTTGGCAATGAAAATCCTGAGTCTCATGCACCTCCAATGCAGCATAAATATAGACAAGACAATAAAAACAGTGCAAGAGAATGTTTCAAGTCACCAATGGGAAGGTAAATGCAGAGATAAGTAAATACATGTAAAATAGATCAAGATGAGTGACATTCAATTCTGTACAGTAGATTAACAGCGTTTTGTAAAACCAACGAGAAGTAAATAAGTTTGCTTGAGCTACTGTGACTTTGCATTTTAGTATTCTATGACACGATTGTGGCCAGTGTTAAGTTACAATGTCGTATTATTTAACACAACTTCTGATCTAAAACCTCTGAGACATCTCTGACCTCTGTTCTGCAGTCCATGTGGGTCATGAGAATGGGCTACAGCGGATGGTTTAAATCTGACACACAGCTTTAGCACATTTCTTTGCAACTTTTATACATTTGAAAAGTTCCATCTGTTCTTTAATTCATCTCCTTCCTCCCATTCTTTGAGTCACTTTTTATTTCTGTCTCATCTCCTCGAACACCTCTCCCTCCACTTTCTCTCCTCCCGTTCCCTCCTCTCTTCTTTCCTAATATTCTCTCCTCCCACTTCTGATCGCTTTAACAGGAGGGAAGGACTTCTCTTAGGATTTGAGCTTTTTGAGCTGAGGACGGAAATCTGGATCTGGAGGGTACATTTTGTATTTGTTCTTGAATTGTTTCTGCTTCCTGTACAGACTTGCTCTCTCTTTGTTAGACTGACAGGCTTGGAAACAGCATGAACAAAACACGGTTGCCTGGTGACTCAACTCTTTCAGAAACTAGAGGAATTTGTTTCCGGCCGGTCAAGCCTGATATTTCATGTTTTAGGGCTGCATTCTGGAGCCATTTCGTTTCATTAAAACTAAAAACTGTTTGGCCATGTTGTAAGTGTAGAACTAGGAAAACAGTTTTATCAAACTATATCACATATAAGTTCCATCGCTGCTCATCATCGTAAACTATTTGTTTTTAGATTTTAGAGTGGCAGATGCAACCATTGATGCAAAAATACTGAATAAATAATCAGCTCATTTATTTTTTGCTATCTTTCTGTGTTTACAAATTGCATGAAGAGACAGTATGGCACTACATTGACCTGCTTCTGCTTTACTCTCTGACTCAGTGTAGAGTTGATCTTTGACCTCAGTAAATGTTCCGCTGGCACTGTGTTTGAGGATTAAGTATTTCTCCATTCGTTTGATTGGCTCCATTCAGTTCTCTTCTTTTCCCTACACATCACATGACTCTGCACTATTATGTTAATTTGTTGGTTAATAATTATATTGTGTGCCTCTTCTGCGACATGTCTCCATGCTTTAATGTTCAAAAAGCTCCTACTGTCTGTGCTGCAGCACCTCTTTTCACCCTCTGTCTGAAACCAGAGCCCAGTCTGCTCTGATTGGTTAGCTGGCTGGCTCTGTTGTGATTTGTCAACTGCTAAGAGATGTCCCGCCCCTTAGCCTCACGTACAATGTGTCGGAGCGCCAGCCAATAGGAGCACAGGTGTTACATAGTGATGTCATTATGTTACATAAGTCAACAAAGGAGTCCAATGGAGCCGTTTCAGGCTCGGGGGGAGTGGGGGAGAAACACAGGGATTTTAACCTTTGCAGACCATTTACATGCACACAAACCTACATAACAAACGACAGTAAAGGGAAAACTCCAACAAGCATAATTGGGGCTTTTTAAACACTCTGAGTAATACAATAGGCTAACAGCAATTCTTTTTTATAGATACAATGATGTTTTCACATTATGGCTTGAAAGAACACATTTTTATAATGCTATTTTTGAGCAATAACAGAATTTGATATGCACTACATATTATTTTCATAAGTCAAAGAACAGGCTCTCATTGGTTTGTATCCCAGCCAGTGAACATGTTGACAGCTGACCGCCAGACATCTTTTTTTAGATTGAATGATGATATAAAGTGCAAAGAGGTGATCGCTATGATAGATCTGATGCCAGCTGATAATATGTTACTGAGCTCAAACACTGCAGAGCGTTCCTGCTGATCTGTGACTTCACTTGCTCTTAGTTCTCTCTTGTTTTTTGCTGAATGTGTTAATGAATAATAATATTTGATTTGGTTTAAGTCAGTAAAAATGTGTAAACTTCAATCAATGCATATCAGATTTAGACAATGATTACATATTTTCCCTCTGGCTTGTAGAGAATAAGCAAATACAGAGTTTAGATTTCAAATAATTGTATGAAAAACTTTCCCTGTTCCTGTTTCCTGTGTCTTGGCTTTGATGTGATTCAGATTGTAAAAACACTGATATGAAAGGTAGTTGGGTGTAGCTGCATAAGAGGCACGAACAGTACACTGAAAAAACTGAACCGTTTACTTTAATTCAATATCTTGTATGTATATTATATCAACAAATTAGGTTAGTTGAACCTATTACTTCAACTGAATATTATTGCTTTCAACTAACCTAATACAGTTATGAGAGATCTGTTGACATAATACTCTAAATTAGAGTCAACGTTTGAGTTTTTACAGTGTAAGTTACTGATGGAAGAGGAATCAATTACTAACTTTACCTGTTAACCTAGACACAATGGGACCAGTTGCAGGACTCATGACATAACATTGAAATGCTTGTGTAGGGCTTAGTGATGAGCAATGGGACAATACACATCATTATTGTCAGTTATTCTTAATGAAAATGCTTCAAATTAGAGCCTTTCTGCGTTAACATTGATAATCATATTTACAGAACCACAGTTGTATCATTAATGTTTGTCAATAAAGTTATAGACAGATAGATAGATAGATAGATAGATAGATAGACAACATGCACACAGAAGCGGGAGAAGTACACAGATCTTGTACTTGAGTAAAAGTAGTACCAGAGTGTAGGAATACTCTGTTACAGTAAAAGTCCTGCATTCAAAATGTTCCTCAAGTAAAAGTATAAAAGTATTCTCATCAAAATATAGTTAAAGTAGCGACAGTAAAAGTACTCATTGTGCAGATTGGTCCATTTCAGAATAATATATGATATGTTTTATAATGATTGATCATGAAAGTGTTCTCAAAGCTGGTAAAGGTGCAGCTAGTTTGAATGACTTTGTAGACTGCAGGGTAGCTGGTGGATTTACTCCAGGTGGAACTAAAGTCTGATTTAACACTTGGTTATATTTCACATCATTCATCCACATCTGTGAAGTAACTAAAGGGATTAAATACATGTAGTGGAGTAAAAGTACATGATTTACCTCTGAATTGTAGAGTAGAAGTAAAAAGTAGAAAAATTGAAATACTCAAGTAAAGTACAAGTATCTCAAAATTGTATTTAAGTACAGTACTCGAGTAAATTAACTTTTTTCTACCATTGTTGATGTGCTTTTATTTGCTATAGTTAGTTAAGTGGCATCGTTTTTTCCTAATTGCTTACGATTGGTCCGAGTTTTCATTGTAAACACTGATTGAATTTGTGTAATAGTGTCTTAAAATCTGGTACCATGTGCTGCTTTGGCAAACAAACAGTATAAAGTCTCCTGAATGGGCCCAGCAGGTCTTTCCGATGAACAGTAGAATGACAAAGGAAAGACATTGCTGGAGTGAATTGGGGTTATCTTAGGGGACACATTGACTGTTAGGGTTTTCTCAGTAAACATCCTTACAGTATATCACCACCCGCACCCCTCCTGCTATCTCTCTGTTTCTGGTATCTGTTGCGGCTCTGAGTCACTTCCTTGGTTTTATAAGTATCAGTGGGCGCAGCAGACAGGCTGCAGCTGCTCTCAGACCTGTAGTTCAAACACTGAGCTCCACATCTGGAGGTGGTTTCTCACCAAGCTGCACCAAAAACTTCAGATTAAACTAAGGAGTCTCATAGACACCAATGAATAACGTTTAGCACAACTTTTAAAAGGAGATGTTTTATCTAGATTGGCAACAGAATTTGACGCTTACTGTGCAGCCTCTGAACATTATAAATGTAACCATGTGCTGATGAAGTGGAGAGCCAGGCATGGGAATGCTTTGTCTGGGTGTGTGTGTCACGCCCTGGCTCAAGCGCAGACAAAACAAGGAGACCACACATGATTATTTTCCAATTCCAAAAAAAACAGTTAATCAGTAATGTGTGGTTGTGTGAAGACGAATCGGTATATCAAGCAAAGACAAACAAACCAAGATCCAGTATTGTATGTGATAAAGGTTATTTACTGTGCTGGAAGAGAACTCTCTGCTCCATAGCTTCTCTTGGATAACTGGATAACTTTATATTTCATTGAATATTCCATTCCTTACACACTTAATTCATATATAATATCCTGCTTGATATTTAGTTTACTGTACATTGATATTTCAACATGTATATTTTCTACTTTTTTAATGCTATTTTATTTCTAGGTTTACATTTTGAATTGTTTATTTCTAGTCTTTTCATTCTCTAATGTACAATGCCTTGTCTTTTTATACTGCTGTAACGCAAAACTTTCCCAAATTGGCATCAATAAAGTACACCAATCTTATCTTATCTTTCCCTCCCCTACAGGTCAGCAGAATCCTGACAGTCTTCGTTTCAAGTATAACTTCATCGCTGACGTGGTGGAGAAGATCGCCCCCGCTGTCGTTCACATTGAACTGTACCGCAAGTAAGAAAAACGACCTGACCCAACTTCCTGACAATCCTAACATTGACCTCCCTTTCTACTGTTAAGGGTTCAAATAGAGCGAAAGACTCAAATTAAATAAGTGGCCAATGATATAGTCTTTATTATTGTGTTATTTGCATCTAACATTACCTGGTGGTCAAATATTGCCATTAATACAAATGATGGTCTGCTGGCATTTCACATTCTTTTTGATTTTAGTGATTTATTCCCGTTTCTTCTTGCTACCATGAGGGTGCTACTATTATCATTATTATGTTGGGACAGCAGTTTTAAATACAAAAGCAGTTTTAATTTTTAGTTCTTAGGTTTTTTAAACCTAAGAACTTTTCAGTGTGCACACATTACATTACATTTAGCTGACGCTTTTATCCAAAGCGACTTACAATAAGTACATTCAACCAACAAGATACAAACTTGAAGAAAACAGAATCATATAAGTACATCAGGTATCATAGAGCCAACACATTTCAAGTGCTACTCAACTGGCTATAGATAAGCCAGTCCTTTATTAGTATATAAGTGCCTTGTTAGTAATTCTATCGCTCGAAGTGGAGTCGAAAGAGATGAGTTTTCAGTCTGCGCCGGAAGATGTGCAGGCTTTCTGCCGTCCTGATGTCAATGGGGAGCTCATTCCACCATTTTGGAGCCAGGATAGCAAACCCACGTGTTTTTGCTGATGGGAACTTGGGTCCCCCTCGCAGTGAGGGTGCAACGAGCCGTTTGGCTGATGCAGGATGGAGTGCACGTGCTGGGTTATACAGTTTAACCATGTCCTGGATGTAGGAAGGGCCAGATCCATTCGCAGCATGGTACGCAAGTACCAGTGTCTTGAAGTGGATTCTGGCAGGAAGCCAGTGAAGTGAGCGGAGGAGCGGAGTGGTGTGGGAACATTTAGGAAGGTTGAAGACCAGATGAGCCGCTGCATTCTGGATGAGCTGCAGAGGTCGGATGGCACATTGTAGGAGCGGTGGTGGCTTAAAGCCCAACATCAGTATGCATAGACATATTTGGGGGCAGAATTGTGTTGGTTGCTCCGCCTCCCCCAAATCTCTAAATCGTCGATTTCACTCCTAAGCAAATCAGAGAGTCCGTGGGGAGGAGTTGTGTCGGCTGCTCACTCCCCTAGGTGTTCTTACTGGTTGGATTCACTTCGGGTCGGGCCCAATACAGCGAATCAGAGTTCTGGGAAAAAGTATTTTTCTTCTGAACAGAGCGTGACAGCTTCGGAAGTAAACAAGGACAGAGTCAATCATTACCTTGCACCTGAATTCACTCCTTTACTTTCCCAAGGAATATTTCACACAAACTATTCTTTCCCAGACAATCAAACATTGTACACAGATATATTGGTGCCTGAGATTATATTGGCCCCAGAAAGAACCTTGAAAAGAATATGTGTGTGTGCTGGTATCTGGGTCAGTGAGTGTAAGTGAGAAGGTTATATATATAGGATTACATGGAAATAGTCCCAAATAATACATGTTCACTTCAATACAGATTAAAATAATACATGTTTACTTTAATACAGTTTAGAACAATATCTGTTTCCTATAACATGCAGGTAGACCAGCCAGGAGGGAGTTGCAGTAGTCTAGGCGTGAGATGACGAGAGCCTGGACCAGAACTTGCGTCGCTTTCTGGGTCAGGAGGGGACGTATCCTCCTGATGTTGTAAAGCGTGTATCTGCAGCAGCGGGTTGTAGCAGCGATGTTTGCAGTGAAGGACAGTTTGTTATCTAGGGTCACACCCAGATTCCTTGCAGTCTGAGTCGGGGAAATAACTCAACACATGAAGGAACTGATACAGTTGAACATGTCATAATATGTAAAATGATAATGTTGGGAAGTAGAATATCAATCAATGATGTTTGCTTGAAAAAACAACAGTGTCATGTATCTGGGCGTGACATACAGCTCTGTAAAAAAATGAAGAAAGCAGTCAACATTTTTTCTCAAATCTCAATCTCTACATGTATGGCAGCCATTTAATTCCAGTGTCTGAGAAATGTTGTTAGTAGTTTCTAGAATAAAATAATAAAACATTTCATTTTACTCAAATACATGCCTGTAAATAGTAAAACCAGAGAGACTGATAATGCTGCAGTCTCTTCATTTTTTTCCAGAGCTTTATTTGACAAATTGTGAAATATTGGATGTCTTGTCTACAGATGTTTACAGATTCATATCCTCCTCCTTTATTGTAATCACTTTGTGGAGGACTTTCCATCCTGTTTTAACATTTGAACATGATTACCACTTCGGTTTATGACCGAAGTCTTGCAAAACTACAATTTTCATCCATTAAATGTGTCATCCCTGGGTTCCTCCGAACACATCTGCAGTTTACTGAAGCAAGTGTAGAAGTTTAGTTCACATTTATCTATGTTATTGAGTTGGATTGATGACCTCACGTTGTTGTTTGTGCCTATAAGTCAGGAGAGTGATCGTACCTCTTTCTACTCAGGATGATGTTCTCTAAGCGGGAGGTGGCGGTCGCCAGCGGCTCCGGGTTTATAGTATCAGAAGACGGACTGATCGTCACCAACGCCCACGTGGTGGCCAACAAGCACCGAATCAAGGTATTTTTAGCAGCCGTACTGGACTTAAGACATTGCAAGAGAATCAGACTCGTAGTGTTTTTGTGATGAATAGTGTTTTTATGTTTATTCATGTATTTTATGGTTGTTCTTTCCTCCAGGTGGAGCTGAAGAGCGGAGCCAAGTACGACGCTAAGATCAAAGATGTGGACGAGAAGGCTGACATCGCTCTGATCCAGATTGATGTACCGGTGAGTAAAGAGAGATAGAGATAGATGGATGGAAAGACGACTGGGTGGTTCTATTTCGTATATGGCTTCGCCCTCTAAGGCTATCGCTATTGGGTAATCTCCCTGCGCACCCGCGCAGCACTGAAACACTGGTAGTCCACGCTAGGGCTGAACGATTAATCGATTTTAAATCGAAATCGCGATTTTAAATGATGCGATTATCAAATCGCAAACCCTGCGATTTTTTTTAACTTATTTTTTTTTTTTAAACTTTTTTTTAACTTTTTTTAACTTTTTTTTATTGTGTGTCAGTCATCCACACCAATCAGAAGTGCTGTGCTCCACATGTACCAGCCATTGTTAATCAATCAGAAGTAGCCCATGATAGAAGGTGATAGACAGACCCTGCCACCCCAGAGACAGGGTTTCCCGGCGGCGAGTCAAAGGGGAGTGAGGCTCCCCCGCTCCTGGTCTACTCCACGAGAGCCTCCGAGGAAGCAGAGCCGGTAATTAAGCCGGCTGCCACTAATCTGTTGATTAAGTAGACAGCAGGGCTCCCTGCAGAAGCCTGCTGGTTTTAACCGGTTTTAATCGGTTAATAACCTGCAAAGCTCGCGGCATTCCTCTGTCCGAGATACTCCTCCTCCACACGGTCATAATAACCCATGAGCGCCGTTATAACGCCTCATGTGGACAGCACTGCGCACACCTCCACTCATCCCCTGAGCGTGTACACGCCTCATGATGAGAGCCGGAGTGAAACGCATCGTGTGGAGGCTTCCTCGTAGCCCTTTCGCCTCACGGGCAGCAGCGGCGAGGGCAATGGCGTGGCTCGTCACCATGACGACCATTACAGCACATCACAGAGAAGCCAGAACGGGGGAATGAGCAGTATTCCAGGCTGAGTGCCCCCAGCGGCACTCAGAGTTTTTCTCAGAGTGGCAGCGCGTGTGTCTGATGGACAGATGGATGAGCAGGCTGATCAGCAGAGGATACGTCCTGCAGTTCGCCTCTCCCCCCCCCACAGTTCAATGGGATACAGGAAACACTCCTGTCCTCCCAGAAGCTATGTCTTGTGCTCCAATCCGAGCCGCTGGAACTCCTATTGAAAGACGATATTTCCAGGAAAATCAGGGGTTTTCACTCCCGTTATTTTTCTAATCCCGAAAAAGACTGGGACAATGAGACATCCTCGATCTGTCAGTATTCCACATGCTGACGATCAAACAGGTGCTGGAATGTGTTCACCAGGACGACTGGTTCACTTCCACCTGAAGGATGCATACTTCCACGTACCCATCATCCCGAAACACAGGAAATTCCTGCGTTTTCCATTTCAGGGAATATCAGACCAGACAATCGTCTGCCGTTCGGATATTCCCTGGCTCCTCCCATTTTAGTGTAGAGAAGGCTGGAGCCACTAAACAGAGGAGGGATGAGAGTGTGGTTTTCTCTGGACGACCTGCTATTGCTTGCTCGCTCCAGGGAGGAAGTCGCTTTACAGACGGTACATCTCGTATCGCATCTGTCAAAGCCTGGGTTTCATAATAAATTGAAAGAAGAGCTGTCCTCTTCCCTCTCAGACAAACGTTTATCTGGAGTGGAATTAAACTCAGCCAGCAGAGCGCGGCTCTCGCGGCAGCGAGTGGAGGAACTGACAGCTCTCCTCCGGCGTGTCACAACCCGCACAGCCCTCTCCGTGACGCAGCTGCTCGGCGTTGGCGTCAGCTGGTCACGTGATGATCCCCTTGGGTCTCTTCCAACAGGGGGACACTCCAGAGGTGGTTCATTCACTGCAGAAGCCTGCTGTTTTTAACCTATTGGTCTCTGTCCCAGGTATGCCTCCTACACACGGTCATAATAACCCACGAGCACCGTTATAACGCCTCGTGTGGACAGCACTGCACACACCACTACTCATCCCCTGGGCGTGTACGCGCCTCATGATGACAGACGGAGTGAAATGCAGCGTGTGGAAACCCCCTCGCAGCCCTTTTGCCTCACGGGCAGCGTCAGCGATGGCGTGGCTCGTCACCATGACGACCATTACGGCACATCACAGAGAAGCCTCTCCTCCCAGCAGTTCCATGGGATACAAGAAACACTCCTGTCATCCCAGGAACAGTGTCTTGCGCGGTTTTTACTCCGCTATTTTTCTAAATCTCGGAAAAGAACGGGGGAGTCGCCCCGTTGCTGTACAAACAAACAAGTGTTGATTTGCACAGACAACAGGCCACGGCTATGGAAGCAGCCTACCTCAATCGCCAGGGAGGAGTACGATCTGCGCAGCTTCTGAATGCAGCCAGGCGGCTGTTGTTCTGGGCGCGCACACACGTTGCTCTCATCAGAGCAATGTATATTCCTGGCGAATTGAACAGAGGGGCTCGCAGAGCGCAGCAGCCGTTTTATGCGAGGAGTACGGAGACTCAGACCTGTGTCACGCACACTGGCGCCTCAGTGGGATTTGGCTTTGGTGTTACGCGCCCTAAGCAAAGCCCCATTTGAACCTGATCAGGTTCCCCTTAAACTGTTATCAGCCAAAGTAGTACTGCTTTTGGCTCTATCAGAGAAAAGGGGGAGTGATTTGTCTGCTCTCCCTGTGGCTCCGTCATGCCTCCGGATCCAAGGAGATGGCAGTTCAGCTGTTTTACACCCTAACCCGGCTTTTATGCCAAAGGTCATCACAAGCTCTTTTAGAGTCGAGAGTGATCACCTTGGATGGCTTCTTTCCCCCTCCTCACAGGTCGGAGGAAGAAGCCGTGTCTCATCTCCTCTGTCCTGTGTGCGCGCTGTCCTGCTAGTGGCGCGCACGGCTGCCTTGCGCCGATCTCAGCACCTGTTTGTGCACCTGTTTTGTGCACTATAGAGAGTCACACTGGCTGTGTGAGGCTGTGTCACAGGCGTATGTCTCCTCTGGGGTGGATCCCCCGGAGAACATCAATGCGCACTCCACCAGAGGAATGTCCTCCTCCACGGCTTTGCACGGAGGAATGTCAGTGGAAGACATTTGCACTGCTGCATCTTGGTCTTCCCCCGGTTCATTTACTCAATTGTATTTGAGGGATGTCTCTCATTCCTCTCTGACGCACACCCTGTACTGAGTGTCCTGAGTGAGTGACGTCAGGGATCCAGCTGGGCGCTCTCCTGCCTGTCTGCACGCAGAGAGCTGCTGTTCCCCCTCTTTTTGTCACTGGGCAAAGTATGACCTTCGTCTCTACTTTCTCACAGCGGCAGGGTTGTATTGTTCCCAGCCTTCGTCCCCTCATGGAGAATATTCATGTTATGCTATATTCCAGGGACCGCGATGTGCCATTACGCATGGCGCAATAGGCATGGGTTATTATCTGAGCAGGTGTGTCTGTGCTTCTAGTACCAGGCGGACCCAGTGGGGCGCAGACTACATCATGCTTCGTCCTTAACCCGATAGTGATAGCCTTAGAGGGCGAAGCCTATGCGAAATAGAACTGAAGTTACTGTAACCCCAGCTTCTATGAGTAAATGGCGTAGCCCTCTAAGTGCTAGGCCCCACTGGCTCCACGAATAGCTGAAGAAAAGTTATTTTGTATGGGAGCAGATTGTCGGGCCTCCTTCCTATTTATACCGGAAGGGAGCCCGAGGGTGGGGCCCACCTTGCGGGTGGGCGTGGACTATAAGTGTTTCAGTGCTGCACGGGTGCGCAGGGGGATTACCCAGCGATAGAGGGCTTCGCCAATACTCATAGAAACTGGAGTTACAATAGGTAACTTCAGTTTTTATCCCTGTTTTCCTTTTTCCCGCCCTTTCGGTTTGACCTCCAAATTGCGTTATTGTGAAATGTTGAAATCTGTATTGCGTTTCTCTTGTGTCTTCAAAGTCTGCACAAGTGTTTGAAGTTGTTAAGTGGAGCATGTTCAGAGGAAGAATTGTGTGTTGTAAGACTTCTGGGAGTGATTACCATCGACCCAAAGCTGGTAGACTGCTCATTTATGTGTGGGATTATGTTATTTTTTGTACATTTGGGGCAATAAATATGCCCCGTCATGTGCCGTCCAAAAATCAAAACAAAAAACCAAACTTGAGGAAGTGATTCATCTGAAATGGATAGCTAGGGTTGAAGTTAGTTGTATAAGGTACCTATCCATACAAATGAACAGCTTGGATGTCCCCAATTGGGGGAACAGCAGCACAGAAGTATACTATGTGAAAGAGGACGAACAATACCCACCTGTCAACAACTATGGTGAGAAATGTTTGTTGGAACATTTTTATTAAATAAGATAAGACTTTATTTATCCTGAAGGAAATTGCTGTGCCAGGGTTACAAAGATACAATAAACACAGCACAGTGCAGTAAAAAGAGTAAATTAAACCACTACAAGAAACATAGGTGGTCAAATAATTAATGTAAAAAACTGTACAGTGATGAGCAGTATTGTAATAGTGCAAAAAAGCGTAGTGGCTGATAGATGATAGATAGGTACTTTATTGATCCCAATTTGGGACATGTTTGTACGATACAGTATTGCAAGTTAATATTGCACATGATATAAGTAGAAAGTGTTTGTAATGATGACATTGGTTAAAAATAAGAAGAAAGACATTATGTGGCAGGACTGTAATGCTGAGTCTTCTACAAACGGCTGCGTACTAACAATGATCTTTTCTTACGTTCATTATGATATGTCAAAGTTCATTGTGATTTAGGAGATATGCCTAAAGGGAGAGGCTGTTATTGTTGTAATTCTTTCAGTGTTGGGAAAGATTTATCAACATTGCGGTCTGTGTTTTTGGTTGGACTATTTAAAAAAAAATCCACATTACTCGCGCTTGCTTCTCCAATGTACCCCTTATTCAAGTATATGCTATATTCTTTAAGTATACGCTATATTTAAATATTCACTCTGCTTTACACTGCCATCAAAAAGCCGTATAATTTGCCCCTACATGTACTCCACTGTACTTTGGGTATGGAGGAGCTGTTTTAAGATCAGGCTGAAATCCAATAGAGTATAAATATACTGTACACTACAGATGGTATATATTTTATTTAGGTGGGTCTATGTTTTAGGTGGTTGTAAAAACCTATGTTTTGCTGCTGCTATTACTTAGCTACTGTACTTCTGACTTCGCTGAATTTGTATAAGTACCTCATACGAGACACTACCAGAACACTCCCTTTAATCAAAATGAGTTATCAAGAAACTGCCTCAATTTCCTATTATATTTGATCTTTCTCTCTGTCTGGTTCTGTTTGATGATACATTCCTCTGGATCGTGTCTTGCTGTCTGTCCTCTAGTGAACCCATCTCCTTTTATAACCTCCTCTCCGACAGACTATTGTTTTGTTATCCAAATAAAACTTAGGTCCTTTTTGGAAAATGTGCTATCCGTGAGCATTCCCTAATTAGAAAGCCTGTTTTTTATTTTAGCTCAGTGTGCTTTGGGCGCCTCAGGAAAATGATACCATGACTCATGTAAATGGATATCTGTGGATTGGGTTAAGAAGCGTTTCATGTGGGCTCATTTGTGCTTTCAGTTATCTCAGCACATGTTTTGGTTCAAGGATGACAGGACAGTTAGGAAGGGAGGTTTTGGACATTATTTATGCAATGGAAAAATGAAAAGGTCACTGTGTCTTTGTTTTTTCCAGACATTTGGTTGTCAGAACTGCCAAATCATGCACAAGGTCAGACATTTTCAGGGAAAGTTGGTCCAGATCCTGGGTAAAAGTCCAATTGTGGTGCCAAAATAGTTTTTTTATTTATTGCAGCACTTGTTCCAGGGATGACTGGACGTTTTATTTCCACGAAATATATGCAATAGAAAAATAAGAAATGTCTCACTTATAAAAAGATGCTGGGCAGTGAGAACTGCACAATCATGCACAAGGTCAGACACTTTCAGGGGAATGTGGTCCATTACATTACATTGCATTTAGCTGACGCTTTTATCCAAAGCGACTTACAATAAGTACATTCGACCAGGAAGAAACAACCTTTTTAAGAAAACAGAATCAAATAAGTACATCAGGTATCATAGAGCCAAACATTTCAAGTGCTACTCAACTGGCTATAGATAAGCCAGTCCTTTATTAGTATATAAGTGCCTTGTTAGTAATTCTATCGCTCGAAGTGGAGTCGAAAGAGATGAGTTTTCAGTCTGCGCCGGAAGATGTGCAGGCTTTCTGCTGTCCTGATGTCAATGGGGAGCTCATTACACCATTTTGGAGCCAGGATAGCAAACCCACGTGTTTTTGCTGATAGGAACTTGGGTCCCCCTCGCAGCGAGGGTGCAGCGAGTCGTTTGGCTGATGCAGAGCGCAATGCACGCGCTGGGGTGTACAGTTTAACCATGTCCTGGATGTTGGAAGGGACAGATCCATTCGCAGCATGGTACGCAAGTACCAGTGTCTTGAAGTGGATTCTAGCAGTTACCGGGAGCCAGTGAAGGGAGCGGAGGAGCGGAGTGGTGTGGGAACATTTTGGAAGGTTGAAGACCAGACGAGCCGCTGCATTCTGGATGAGCTGCAGAGGTCGGATGGCACATGCAGGTAGACCAGCCAGGAGGGAGATGCAGTAGTCTAGGCGTGAGGTGACGAGAGCCTGGACCAGAACCTGGGTGGTTTTCTGGGTCAGCTGGGGACGAATCTTCCTGATGTTGTACAGCGTATATCTGCAGCAACGGGTTGTAGCAGCGATGTTTGCAGTGAAGGACAGGTTGTTATCTAGGGTCACACCCAGATTCCTTGCAGTCTGAGTCGGGGAAACAACAGAGGTGCCGATGTTGATCGTCAGGTCAAGAGTGGGACAATCTTTTCCCGGAAGGAAAAGTAGTTCAGTCTTGTCAAGGTTGAGCTTGAGGTGATGAGCAGACATCCACTGAGAGATGTCAGCTAGACAAGCAGAGATGCGTGCGACGACCTGGGTCTCTGAGCGGGGAAAGGACAGAATTAATTGGGTGTCGTCAGCGTAGCAGTGGTATGAAAAACCATGCGGGCTAATGACTGATCCGAGCGAGTTTGTGTACAGGGAGAAGAGGAGGGGACCAAGAACAGAGCCCTGAGGGACCCCTGTAGTTAATTGACAAGGGTCAGACTCGGACCCTCTCCAAGTTACCCTGTAGGTACGGTCTTTGAGGTATGAGGTGAGGAGGGAAAGTGCAGAGCCTGAAACTCCAAGTTCTGGGAGAGTGTGAAGGAGGATCTGATGGTTCACCGTGTCGAATGCAGCTGACAGGTCCAACAGGATGATGACAGAGGAGAGGGATGCTGCTTTGGCAGTGTGCAGTTCCTCAGTTACAGCAATGAGAACAGTTTCTGTGGAGTGACCTGCCTTGAAACCAGAGTGGTGCGGATCCAGAAGGTTGTTCTGATGGAGATAACAGGAGAGTTGTTTAAAGACAGCGCGTTCAAGTGTTTTAGACAGGAACGGGAGGAGAGAGACAGGCCTGTAGTGTATAACATCAGACGGGTTGAGAGTGGGTTTCTTTAGTAGAGGGTTTACTCTTGCCTCCTTAAGACTATTTGGAAAGTGACCAGAAGTTAGAGAAGTGTTGATGAAATGGGTGAGAAACGGTAGAATATCAGGAGCGATAGTCTGAAGGAGGTTTGAAGGGATAGGGTCCAGAGGACAGGTGGTAGGGCGGGCAGAGGTAATGAGGGTAAGAACCTCACTTGGAGAGAGAGGGGAAAAGGAGGTCAGTGTGTGGGTGAAAGGAGGGTCTGGTGACCCAGCGGTGAGTAAAGGTGAGTCAGAAAAAGAAGAGCGAATATCATCAACCTTTTTTTCAAAATGGTTAACAAAGTCGCTTGACAGAAGTGAGGAGGAGGGAGGGGCTTTGGGAGGGTCCAAGAGGGTGGAGAAGATGTTAAATAGTTTTTGGGGATTGGAATAGGAAGATTGGATCTTATCTTGAAAGAAAGTGCTTTTTGCCTGAGAGATCGAAGCAGAGAAAGAGGAGAGGAGAGCCTGATAGGTTAGGACAGTGACCACCAACTGGCGGCCCGCGGGCCACATCCGGCCCGCCAGACATTCTCATCCGGCCCGCACGACGGGGGTGACTGTGGCGGTGGCGGAGTGGTTACTGCGTTCGCCCCCACCCATTTTTTTTTTTTACAACGTCTCGTGAGTAAGGTGCAGTACCGGAGTCCAACAGAGAGGCAGCAGCTGCGGGACAGTAGACTGCGTACTGCGAAACCTTCTCTTCCTTGAAGAAGAAGAAGACGAAGAAGAAGAAGAAGAAGAAGAAGAAGAAGAAGAAGAAGAAGTGATCCTTCGTTGTGAAGAGTCTGCTTTGTGCACTCCGCACCACAGCAGCCGCTGCAACAGAGTCCAACAGAGAGGCAGGAGCTGCGGGACAGTAGCCTAGAAGCAGGGTTGGGTTGTAACGGAATATATGTAACGGCGTTACGTAATCAGAAGACAAAAATCAAGTAGGCTAACTGTATTCAGCTGGCGTTACATTTGAAAAACGAGTAATCTGATTACAGTTACTTTCGTAAACCTGAAGTGAATACATTTTGGAATACCTATTGGAATTATTGGTGGAAAAGTTTCCTCACAAAATGTAATATTCATTACCGGCAGAACTGTGTGCACACTGCACAGCGCTGCAGCGTGTCTGTGAGCGAGAGAGAGATGCAGCGTGTCTGTGAGGCCCCGCCCCCGCACGCAGATGAGAGAGATCTCTTTTAAAATATATTGAAAGTTAGAAACGGAGATGGTTAGATAAAATGTGCAAGATAACGTTTATGTAGCATTTCTTTATTGTCGAAATGATGACATTTATAACGGGATCAAATCAAAGTGAATGGCCTGCTGCTGCTGAATGCATGGGGCAAGTGACTGGAACAAGTTTTAAAAGTTATTACATCGTTTCAGATAATAATAATAATAATAAATAATAATGATAATTCATTCTATTTAGATGCGCCTTTCAAAGCACCCAAGGACACCTTACAATTCATAACATATTCTAAGGAAAGGTTTACAGTAGGAGAATGCAGTCCGGGTGATGTTTGTTTTGTGGGGTGCAGATGAGAGGGAGCTGTCCAGAATGACACCAAGATGTTGTGTTTGAGTTCTTGATAAGCCATTAAAACAGTAACACAAGTGTCTCCTGTTCACCAAAACATACCCATCTGTTATGGAAAAAGAAAGTATTTCAAAAGTATTCTAAAAGTAACCTGAACACGTTACTTTTTTAAGACACGTAACTGTATTCTGATTACTTTCAGAGCATGTATTCAGTAATCAGTAACTGATTACATTTACAAAGTAACCCTCCCAACCCTGCCTAGAAGTGATCCTTCGTTAGCGTGAAGAGTCTGCTAAGCTTTATGCAGTACCTGTACCCATCCCCCCCCCCCCCGGCCCGCGATAGTGTCTATTGGATAGATTTTGGCCCTTGGACAAATGTAGTTGGTGATCCCTGGGTTAGGAGGTCGTCACGGTGTTTGGATTTCCACCGTTTCCGCTCTGCTGCCCGAAGGACAGTTCTATTAGCACTGGTCCAGTTCCAGGATAAAAATAGAAAGTGTGATGTGAGATTCAAGCATTAGAATAAAGGGCTCGATAAATCCTCCCTCCATGTTGTATTTAAAGCTTCCCTTGTGTTAAGCTAGATAATTGAAGTTGTGCATCCATATAAGAGAAAACAGGCAATGGTATTAAGGGAATGAGATAAATGAAGTCCAGCTGTGCTTACGAAGGCAAACAGGATGCATTACACAACCCTGACCTGGATTCAGATCCACAACATATACAAATATTTGAGAAAACTTAGTGTCTTTCAAAGTCATATAATGTAGCTATTAAATGGCCGTATTTGAAGATCCACAAATACCCTGCACAGGTTATTCAAAGTTATACTGTAATTGGATTGGACCTTAGAAGTTAAAGCTAATACAGATTCCATCCTCATCAATCACTAAAATGTAGGCTCAATTTAAAATAAGACTGACCCAGGTAGGTCTGATTTAAGAAAGACTGAACTGTCTCCTCCTGTCTCTGGGGGGCTGGTTCAGACCTGCTAATGCAATCTATACTCACATCCTTCCTGCCATCTTGAAATGCCATCAGCAGTTCTGCTTCGACAGGGTAAAAGACACAGAATAGAAACATCACCATATACATGAAAGCCAGACACTCTGAACGTTACATTTGCACATCAAATATTCCTCAGCGATGTCTTACTGTCAGGTGGAAAAGGTATTTGAATCTCTTCACAGTTTGACAAATGATTTGACAGAAGCTTTAACAATCACAAAAACTAAAATGTTATTGAGGATTCATGTTAAAGCCTCTACACACCGACCCGATTATCGGCCGATTCGACTTGTTGCGAATCAGTGCATGAGAAGCGAAACGGAAGTGAGGGACCCAATCAAACTATTAAGAAGACAAATCAGAGATGTCATTTAACTCCAGCTCTCGACACAGGTTCGGGAAAGCCCCGTGAGCTTCTCGCTGTAGAGTGAAAATCAATCAATCAATCAATGTTTATTTATATAGCCCAATATCACAAATGTTACATTTGTCTCAGTGGACTTCACAGTTTGTACAAAATATCAGTATGAGAATACGACACCCTCTGTCCTTAGACCCTCACATCGTACAAGGAAAAACTTCTGGAGAAAACCCACAGTTTAAAGGGAACATGGGAGAAACCTCAGGGAGAGCACCTGAGGAGGGATCCCTCTCCCAGGACGGACAGACGTGCAATAGATGCCGTGTGTAAATTGAAAAGATAATACATTTGCAACATAGGTAGTCCAAATGTTTGGAAATGCATGTGTGTATAATAGGAAGATGCCGCCTGCTGGTAAGGAGAGTTATTGCCACTCACGCATGCGCAGTTCGTACGTGCAACTTGGCCGTCGGCTGAAGTCTTTGCGGTGTGTTCCAGTGAGAAACATGGCCGAGACGTGAGGCGACGTTCCGTCGGGACGTGTTCTTTGGTGTTCTTTGGTGTCAGTTTGGTGTGTAAGAGACTTTAGATTCTTGCAGTAGAGTAGATAAAAGTTTCTTAATTCTGTTAAGTTGGTGAAGATGTTTCTTCATTTGCATGCGTTCTGGCACATTTGTGTTTGCTTGATATTGCAGCACGTGTCTTCTAATATAAATGTTTTGCGCCATTGTACGCGTTTGCACCTGTCGACCACCGTATAATTGCCTTCACTTTAATCACAATGTTCTGGTTGTTTCTTTATCATTCTCAGTTCTTCTCATTTTCATATTTGGCATGAAAAATAATTGAGAAATTGAGTTCCACTTACTAATACAGTCTCCAATATTTTTTGACGGATTGTATTTATTTTGTCTTGAAAATATCTGCTGTTGTTATTAGCAATGTAACATGCTGAAAAGTTGAATTGAACTCAGATAGGTGTGTCTTGGTTTTAACTTTAGATTTGATGTCTAATGGGTAGAATGAGTTTACACACACACAGGACCTGACGCTGCAGGATGTGAGTTCACAGTTCATGCCCGTCAGACGGAGACATCATGGTTTTCCTCGGCGTGTTTTGGCGGAGCAGCAGGGTGTAACTGGAGCTTCAGGGGCTGATATTCTGTAGAAAACCTCAAATTGCTCAGCATTTGTGGTTATGGTTTACATGCACACTAAAAACCATGAGAAAACTGTACTACAGAAATGACTTATAGCCCTCCACCCATATATTCATCTCAATACACACACTTTCAGCTGCTTATAATCCCTAACATGAACGTTTTTCTTAACGGTCTCAAGTTCAGGTTCTATCTCATCTATTTTAAGTTTCCTACCTGAAGTCTTGAAGCGACCAAACAAGAAAACAGGAAACTGCAGATTAAAGGAACATGTTTGTTTTTTTTACAATATGGTCCCTTTTCCTATTGATGGGGATTATCATCATATAACATGTTATACCTATTTAGCAGCAACAGATTTTCACAATCACGTACAAAATCTAAACCTCTAATTAAAAGAATATATAAAAAAATATTCAAAAATGAAAAAATGTGCTTATGCAAAAAGTAAGTATGGGTGAAAGGGCCAAATTAAACCAGGAAGCATGTTGGAATTTTTTTATAATTATTTATTTATATTTTAAGTATTTCTTTGTTTCATATTCCAAATGATGTCGTTGAAATGTGAAAAATATGATTCTGTGTGATAGTAATTTAAATCATGATAGAAAAAGAAAGTTTATTAATTCACAGAATTGTGATTTTGATGCCGGTGACAGTCCTAATCAGGAATAATGTTAATATATGAATGTACATAGTCAGAAAAGCACCCATCTCTCTGTGTGTTCAGTGCATACCACAGGTCAGTTTTAAACAGCTTTCAGATGTAATTACTGCAGTAAAGTGTTTGCAGAAGAAGCAGTCAGACAAGCAGATAAGCTTCTGCTTCATAACTGTCAGAGGACAAACAGAAGTTTTGTTTACATTGTTGCACATACTCATTTTGTATCTTGTCCCTGCAAGTTCTACTGTATGGACTTCTCCGTTTTAGATTTGGAATAATGATTGTAACCTAGGCATTAGCTTAAGTGTCGTTTTAGGATGTTTTATAAACAGACTGTCAGCAGGTCAGCAACAAGCGGGGGAAATGCTTGTTGCAATGAAGATTGGGAAGATGTTTCACATGTTGAATCGTTTTTGAAGCTACAGCGTGTTTTTCATAATGGAAATGTATTTGGCCTTTGAAGCGCCTTTACACTTGTCGGCCACCATAGAATTTCATGAATAAAGTTGAAATGTAAAAAAAGAAGTCCAAATGTTGACAGACGTCTGATGAGCCGTGTGTGTGTGTGTGTGTGTGTGTGTGTACTGTTTTGGGGTCACTTGTTAGGGTGGAACAATTTACATAGTTTATTATTGTTATTATTATTCACTGTTAGCCCAACTGAACAGAATTCCTTTTTGTATTGGAGAGTGACAGTATTGAAAGGGGGAGAGAGAGGGGATGACACGCGTACATGGTTCCAGGCTGGATTTAAATCTGGGTCCTCCACACAGGAAATGAACCCCAATGCATGGGCCGCCAGCTCTACCAAGTGAGCTATACGGCAGCCCAGAATGTCAGTCCCTAGTGTTGGTCTGTACTGCTGCCACTGATGCAGGTGTCCTCTAAACATGTGCAGACAGGATCTCTTTCTGTTTTGAGTCTTGACTCATCCGGTGCGACCTCGCGGCGTTATTCCACATTAAAACTGCATTAATCACATTCCACGAGCAGCTTTAAACTCAGAATCAATCTTTCATATCTTTAACATTCAATTTCTCCGGGTGCATCCCATTGCCTTATATCTTGCTTCCTTTCCCTCATTTGAAAGTATGGCCTTTTCAACATGAAAATCTTGTCCTTGTGACTTAGAATTGACACAAGTGAGGATGAATGGGACCCTTGTTAACAAAACTTCAACACCGATAGCATTTGTCTGCCCTTAATAAAGCCGACCTGCTCACCTCATTCCCTCATCAGTCAGGAGCGACTAGTCACATAGTTCAGTGATGCCTTGTGGCGTTTTGTGTAAGCTGTAAAGCTACCTTTACTAGTACATGCCTGTTAGCCTTTCCATTTGGACAACCTACTTATATCATCCTGCTTGCTCTGCTGACTGCATGTGGTTCTTTCCCTTGTTGCCACTCTCACACAATATGATAAAATAGCCATATGAATTGTGACAAATCCCATTGAAACAAAATTCCTGTGGTCCACAATTCATGGTTAAATACACACATGGTCTGCACATACAAATAGGAGCTATATAAAAGTCTTGTTGATGTTTTAGCAGAAGAGGAAGATCCTTTCTAAAACGACTTTGTTAAATAAAACCAATACTAGTGGGCAATGTTTGTGTGTGTGTGATGTGGGTTAACTGTAACTGTAACATTCTTACTGTACTTGAGATGTAATGTACGACAGATGAATGGACAGCGAGAGATAATGAGAAGGAGAGAGAGATGAGAGAAGAAGACAGAAACTACTGATTTGTTCCTTGTCGTGGTATTTTGTTTGTTGTTTTTTGTTGGCGTCTCTAAAATTACAACTGAACGGCATTTTAATCTCACCCTGGACAAAGCGCTGTCATCCTGAAGACCACAGAGGGAGAAACACGGTCATTTTACTTGTGGGCGAAGCGCAGTAGTCTTCAGATGATATGAGTTCTGGATGTGGTTCAGTGCAGGCAAACAGAGGAGCTTTATGTTAATCTGATGGAGTAAAGCGCTGGTTAGAGGAGCTGAATGACTCCATTCATATTATGTTGAATTACTTTCACAAACCCAATATTACACACTGCGGGAAAGGGAAAGGGCAAAAAGGATAATAGGGCCTCATTAAAAAACAATGTGACGGCATGATTGGATACATTGAAAATAATGCAGGAACGTGTAACTCCATATTCCATTAGTCTTCTATATTTGACACAGTTGAGAAGCAGATTAAAATAACATTTTGGCTTCTATTTCAGACTTAACTTTTCTTTCAATCATAACATTGATACATTTCATTTTTAAAGTGTGAAGCTTTTCTAGAGCCAAAGTACCAAAGCATCAAACGCTATGACTCAACTCAGGACCTCTGTTCCTCTCTCACACACACACACACACACACACACACACACACACACACACACACACACACACACACACACACACACACACACACACACACACACACACACACACACACACACACACACACACACACACACACACACACACACACACACACACACACACATACACACACACACACACACACACACACACACCCACACACACACACACACACATGCTAATTCACATACTCAAGGTGCTGGTCATGTACAGATGTGTTGAGCATACCTCTGGTTGTAAGACAAACTTTTATAACTGTAAATCAAACTCCACCACAGAGTAAAAGCTCAGTTTGTGTAATCTGGAAAAGTCTTCATCACTCCACGACTGACTTTTTTCAATCAGTGAAAAAAGCACATATTAAATACTAATGTCTCTTCAATGCCTATATTGAGATGTTGTGTAAACAATGTATTTGAAAATCAGTTTGACACTGTCTGTAAAAAGAGACTTTGGTGAGTAAAATCAAGATTAGTGAATGTTGACTGAGTTTGCACCAAACTTCTAGGAACTTGTACCACTATTTAAGTATTACAAATGTCAAAAGTAAAAACACTATTAAATGTTATTTTGATAGTTCTGGCACATGCTTTGGAATTTGTGTGTGTGTGTGTGTGTGTGTGTGTGTGTGGGTGTGTGTGTGTGTGTGTGTGTGTGTGTGTGTGCGTGTGTGTGTGTGTGTGTGTGTGCTGAACTGTGGCTGAGCAACCAGCAAATGTGTTTTCTGGCTTTTGAGAGAAAGAGAGACACTAATCTTCCTACATTTAATAAACCAGATAATGACTTATTAAAGTCTGGCCTTTTCCCATTCAGTGGCAGTACAGTACAGTGCACTGTGTGTGTGCAGTTAGCGGTCAGACACACTCAGTGAGCATATGTGAGCACTGGAAACTGCTGTAATAGGGATGGAAAAGTTGCAGAAATCTAAATCAGTTTTTTGTCACAAACGTATCTCGCTACATGAGAATTCTAGATCGTTCTTCTGTTTTTATAATGACAAATGGCTGTGATTCCGATGAGAGTATGTCTGTTCCCCTTCTGCCCACAAATTTGACCCACAGCGCCGATCACACTTGTGCACAATATTTATTAAAACCGTATTCAATATTTATAAAAACTTTACGTAACTTATATATGCCTTACACCCTGCAACTTAATGAATGCCTTAAGCCTTGGACCTTATTTGAGAAGATATACTTCATTTTCATGCAAACATATATCAAATATGCAACAACCTGCATATACTGCAACCTACTGTATTTATGTGAATAAACTGGAACCTTATCTGCACTTAATCTACTCGATCCGTGCACGTTCTGGTTGGATGGAAACTGCATTTCGTTGTGCTATGACAATACATTTAAATCTAATCTAACCTACAGCCATGGTGGAAGGCATAATGTTTTTGGATTATCCATCCATCCGTCTACCCCATTCTTGTGAGCGTGGTTTTTCAAGAAATCAGCCATATAATTTTAGTAGGTGAATAAACAATAAATAATTATTTGTGTAAGATTCTATTAAATTAGGCTTTTGTGAGAAGAAAAGGTGGCAATAGTAGTAGTTTTTATGGAATCAACCAGGTGGACCACACAGAGGCTTTGCATGAGGGGCAGGTTGGACCTTTGTTCTTACTGTAAGGGAAACTTCTGCAGCAATGGAGTGTCAGGACTCAGAGAGACACGAGGAGAGTTGGAGCTTTGATGTCAAACACTGATAGTTTATTGCAAGTATCGGCCGGAGAAATTCACATCACAAGTCACAGAGCAGCCAGAGGTTCTGACTGCACGGGTGGGTTGCCACATCAATTCTGACCAGCCTCTCTCTCGAATAGACCTTTTCACTAGTTTACAGAGAGTTAATCCACATATTGGGGGATGGTGCATAAACACCTGGGAACACTGGAGATATCCCCAACATTCTGGAGATACTCAATCACTTGCCTGACTCTTAGGCTCTGTGACCGAGAGTTGACCGGTCATAAAACTGAGAATGAGTGCATATGTGTCACGGTTGAGTGAAGGAAGCAGGACCCAAATGCAGATAATTCTGATAATCCTTTATTTCAAGGATAATGAAACTAATACATACAAAACAGAACACTCACCGGGGTGAATTCAGTCACCAACAAAAGAAGCACCAACACTGAACACAGGACGAGACAAGACTAAATACAGGGAGGGATAATTACAAGACGAGAAACAGCCGGGCAGGGGAGGAGAAACACAAGGGCCACAGGTGAACACAATCAGCTAACGAGACACACCAGGGAAACTAACGACAGGAGGAAAAACACAGGGAAAAGGACCAGACAATAACCCAGGAGGAAAACATGACAGAACAGCGGAAACACCCAAACCTAGACATAGAACTGTGACATGACATGATAACCGTGACAGAACCCCCCCCTCAAGGGACGGATTCTAGACGTCCCTAACACCAAAACAAAAATCCGACAACGTCCAGCAGGGTGGGTGGAGGGGGTCCGGAGGATGGGACTGAGCTGACCGCCCAGGAGCACAGTAGAGGACCAGGAAGGGATCTCGGGCGGACGGCCCGGGGGCAAGGCAGAAGCCGAGAAGGAGGACTCGGGCGGACGGCCTGGGGGCAAGGCAGAGTCCAAGGTGGGGGACTCGGGCGGACGGCCCGGGGGCAAGGCAGAGTCCATGGTGGGGGTCTCGGGCGGACGGCCCGGGGGCAAGGCAGAGTCCATGGTGGGGCGAAGGCCACAGCGGGCGAACTCAGGGGGCCGAGCATGAGGGCGAAGGCAGCGGCAGGAAGAGTCAGGGGGCCGGGCTCGAGGACGAGGGCAGCGGCAGGAAGAGTCAGGGGGCCGGGCCCGAGGACGAGGGCAGCGGCAGGAAGAGTCAGGAGGCCGGGCCCGCGGGCGAAGACCGCGGCTCACAGAGGGTCGGGATCGAGGGCGAAGGCAGCGGCAGGAAGAGTCAGGGGGCCGGGCTCGAGGACGAGGGCAGCGGCAGGAAGAGTCAGGAGGCCGGGCCCGCGGACGAAGACCGCGGCTCACAGAGGGTCGGGATCGAGGGCGAAGACCAGACAGCTCCGGAGGCCGGGCAGGACCCGGTGTCGGCCGGACAGGAACCGGAGCCGGCGGGACAGGCTTCGGCAGGATCCCCCACGGAAGAGGACCAGGAGTTGGCAGGACCCCCAGCAGGAGAGCGGTTGGCGGGACCTCCGACGAGACAGGACAAAGGGTTGGCAGTACCCCCGGCAGGAGAGTAGACGGCGGGACCTCCAACTGCACAGGACACAGGGTTGGCAGTACCCCCGGCAGGAGAGTAGTCGGCGGGGCCTCCAACGGGACAGGACATAGGGTTGGCAGGACCCCCGGCAGGAGAGTGGTCGGCAGGACCTCCAACGGGACAGGACATAGGGTTGGCAGGACCCCCGGCAGGTGAGTAGACGGCGGGACCTCCAACGGGACAGGACATAGGGTTGGCAGGACCCCCGGCAGGAGAGTAGTCGGCGGGACCTCCAACGGGACAGGACATGGGGTTGGCAGGACCCCCGGCAGGAGAGTAGTCGGCGGGGCCTCCAACGGGACAGGACATAGGGTTGGCAGGACCCCCGGCAGGAGAGTAGTCGGCGGGGCCTCCAACGGGACAGGACACAGGGTTGGCAGGACCCCCGGCAGGAGAGTAGTCGGCGGGGCCTCCAACGAGACAGGACAAAGGGTTGGCAGGACCCCCGGCAGGAGAGTAGTCGGTGGGACCTCCAACGGCACAGGACATGGGGTTGGCAGGACCCCCGGCAGGAGAGTAGTCGGCGGGGCCTCCAACGGGACAGGACACAGGATTGGCAGGACCCCCGGCAGGAGAGTAGTCGGCGGGGCCTCCAACGGGACAGGACACAGGGTTGGCAGGACCCCCGGCAGGAGAGTAGTCGGCGGGGCCTCCAACGGGACAGGACACAGGGTTGGCAGGACCCCCGGCAGGAGAGTAGTCGGCGGGGCCTCCAACGGGACAGGACACAGGGTTGGCAGGACCCCCGGCAGGAGAGTAGTCGGCGGGGCCTCCAACGAGACAGGACATGGGGTTGGCAGGACCCCCAGCGGAACCTCCAACGGTACAGGACATGGGGTTGGCAGGACCCCCGGCAGAAGACTAGTCTGCGGGACCTCCAACGGGACAGGACATGGGGTTGGCAGGACCCCCGGCAGAAGACTAGTCTGCGGGACCTCCAACGGGACAGGACACAGGGTTGGCAGGACCCCCAGCGGAACCTCCAACGGGACAGGACATGGGGTTGGCAGGACCCCCGGCAGAAGACTAGTCTGCGGGACCTCCAACGGGACAGGACATGGGGTTGGCAGGACCCCCGGCAGAAGACTAGTCTGCGGGACCTCCAACGGGACAGGACATGGGGTTGGCAGGACCCCCGGCAGGAGAGTAGTCGGCGGGGCCTCCAACGAGACAGGACAAAGGGTTGGCAGGACCCCCGGCAGGAGAGTAGTCGGCGGGACCTCCAACGGCACAGGACATGGGGTTGGCAGGACCCCCGGCAGGAGAGTTGTCTGCGGGACCTCCAACGGCACATGAGTAGGGGCTTGAGTGGGGACTCGAGAGAGGGCTTGAGAGGGAACTCGAGAGGAAACTGGAGAGTCGACTAGAGAGGTGACTCGAGAGGGGACTCGAGAAGGAACTCGAGAGGTGACTGGAGAGGGGACTCGAGAGGGAACTCGAGAGGAGACTCGAGAGATGACTTGAGAGGAGACTTGAGAGGGATCTTGAGAGGGGACTTGAGAAGGGACTCGAGAGGTGGCTTGAGAGGGACCTCGAGAGGTGACTTGAGAGGGATCTAGAAAGGGGACTCGAGAGGTAGCTCGAGAGGAGACTTGAGAGGGAACTAGAGAGGGGACTCGAGAGGGAACTTGAGATGGGATGAGGGAAGGGACTAGAGAAGTGACTCGAGGTGGGACTAGAGAAGGGGCTCGGGAAGGGGCCAGAGAGGTGACTAAAGGAGGGACAGGAGAAGGGACTAGGGAAGTGACTAGAGGAGGGACTTGAGAAAGGACTTGAGAAAGGAATTGAGTAGGGACTTGAGATGGGACTAGAGAAGTGACTAGAGGTGGGACTGGAGAAGGGACTAGAGAAGGGACTAGGAAAGTGACCTGAGGAGGGACTAGGGAAGGGACAAGAGGAGGGACTCGAGAAGAGACTAGAGAAGGGACCAGAGATGGGACTATGGCAGCTGGGGCCAGAACTGGGGCCGGAACCATGGCCGCTGGGGCCAGAACTGGGGCCGGAATGATGGCTGCTGGGGCCAGAACTGGGGCTGGAACCATGGCTGCTGGGGCCAGAACTGGGGCTGGAACCATGGCTGCTGGGGCCAGAACTGGGGCCGGAATGATGGCTGCTGGGGCCAGAACTGGAGCCGGAATGATGGCTGCTGGGGCCAGAACTGGGGCTGGAACCATGGCTGCTGGGGCCAGAACTGGGGCTGGAACAATGGCTGCTGGGGCCAGAACTGGGGCCGGAATGATGGCTGCTGGGGCCAGAACTGGAGCCGGAATGATGGCTGCTGGGGCCAGAACTGGGGCTGGAACCATGGCTGCTGGGGCCAGAACTGGGGCTGGAACCATGGCTGCTGGGGCCTGTACTGGGGCCGGAACCATGGCTGTGTGGGCCGGTTCTGTAGCCGGAACCATGGCTCTTGGGGCTCGGATTGCTAGCCTGGACTTGCGACTCCTTCTCCTAGAAGCCGCCTGAAGGCTCCGTGGACCTCCAAAAGCCAGCCGAGTTCCAGAAAACGACTCTTGGACAGGAGCAGGAACTGGGGCGGAAGCACTGGTTGACTCCAGACGGAACACACCGAGACGTTTATAGTCAGCAGGCTGGAAATCACACACCCAGATGAAGTTCAAAATCCAGCCAGGTAAGAATTTCACCAAGTCTGGTTTCTCCATAGCCAACCGGTGCGCCTCTACCAGAGCGGCCTCCTTCTGCAGAACACTGGACGCTCCCCTCCACCAATCATAGCAGCAAGCCAAAGCAAAGGAAAAATGTTGTAGTTCCACCTCAAATGGATCATCTGCTGGGTCCATTTCTGGTTGGTGCTTTCTGTCACGGTTGAGTGAAGGAAGCAGGACCCAAATGCAGATAACTCTGATAATCCTTTATTTCAAGGATAATGAAACTAATACATACAAAACAGAACACTCACCGGGGTGAATTCAGTCACCAACAAAAGAAGCACCAACACTGAACACAGGACGAGACAAGACTAAATACAGGGAGGGATAATTACAAGACGAGAAACAGCCGGGCAGGGGAGGAGAAACACAAGGGCCACAGGTGAACACAATCAGCTAACGAGACACACCAGGGAAACTAACGACAGGAGGAAAAACACAGGGAAAAGGACCAGACAATAACCCAGGAGGAAAACATGACATAGAGAACAGCGGAAACACCCAAACCTAGACATAGAACTGTGACATGACATGATAACCGTGACAATATGACTGCATTATGACTGCATTCCTTACGGGAGATAACAGACTCAGCGTTGGTGATAAACGTCAACAGGCAGAAAGGTTAAATATCTAAAAGTAAAGACAGAAATATTCTTTGACACTTACAGAATTAAAACCTGATGCTATAAACAAAATTAGATGAACTGTAAGGATGAAAAAAACAGTTAGAAGTCTAACAAACACAGATCACTGACATGTTAGTCCTGGTCAAATCAGGGCTGAATGAGCCCCTTTTATTTACAGTGTGGAGTTTAGTAAAGGTTAGAGTTGTGAATGAAGAGAAGCCTCTTCCCGACTAGGAGCTGACTCAGCTCTCCACAGGAAGTCAGCGTCTGCCTCCAACAGCTGTGAGAGAATAAACTGCTGTTTACTTGCATGTGTGTGTGTGTGTGTGTGTGTGTGTGTGTGTGTGTGTGTGTGTGTCTTGCCAACTGGTGGTTCTTCCAACTTAAATGTCTTCCTTTGACTCTGTTTTCTCAACCAAATATTGGTGATTTGAAGAGATGTTTTCAAGCCTCTCTAAACCAAAAACAAAGATAACAAATGTAATGATTTAATCCAGTCCTTACACTTTTCTCCAATGAGTGGATTAAAGGTCCCATTTCTACTGATCATATTTCCATTGTTGAGGTCTACTTGAATAGATTTAAATTGTGCAATTTTCCAAACTCACATTGGTTTCTCATACAGCATCTCTGTAAAGTATGTGTATTCACCAGGTATTCACTCTCTGTCCTAAATGGCTTGTTGGAGCTCCTGCCCCCCCCCTCCCTGTGCTCTGATTGGTCGGGACGTTGCGAGGCTCCTTGCGAGGCTCCTTGCGAGGCTCCTTGCTGTTTGTTCTTGATTTGGGTGTTCACACGTCACAGAACCCACGAAGCAAACAATGGAAAATGAGAAATGTCCAACGAGGTGTTTTGGGGCAGCATAGACAGGTATTTTCTGTGTTAGAGTTTTACTCACTACAGGGTGTACTTTGAGGGTTTGTGACTCTGCAGACCGTTTTCATGCATAAAAACCTCCATAACACACAAGGGGACGAGTAATAACCGGAAAAGCATGACATGGGACCTTTAATATTACACTTTTAGCCTGAGTCTGCTTCAACCAGCAGTGCAAGCAGATAAAACTGTCAGTCAACAAAAAACTTTGGATTCTGTCTCTAACCAGTTTTCTCTCTGTTCCCTCCCCTCTCTGCTGGATCAGATGAAGCTGCCGGTGCTGCAGCTCGGCCGCTCGGCCAGTCTGCGTCCTGGAGAGTTTGTGGTTGCCATCGGCAGCCCGTTCTCCCTGCAGAACACCGTCACCACCGGCATCGTCAGCACCACCCAGAGGGGGGGCAAGGAGCTGGGCCTCCTCAACTCCGACATGGAATACATCCAGACCGACGCCATCATCAACGTGAGTGAAGAGAATGAGAGAGAAACATGAAACAACCCAAATGTTTATTTGTTTATTATAATTTATGACAACCCACAATTGAATTAGTATAAAAATATCTTTGATCCAGTCCAAGTGTGTTTTATGTTGATTCCACTTGTCCCTGATTAGTCTAAATCCTCTGCATTCATCTTGTTATTGATAAACAATACAAATGTGCAATGTGTAATGAAATGATTGTCCTTTGAATGACAATCTATTCAAATATTTTATTCACATTTCTTTGACTTCAAAAACAATTTGGTTCGACCAATTTTACATTATTTATGTGCTTTTTTGTTTCTTGCAGTACGGCAACTCAGGAGGACCACTGGTCAATCTGGTGAGTAAAGGAGAAAGAATACACAGTACAAGCTAGATTTCAAAATAAGACGTTACCTGTTCAAAATGTAGCATTTTATATGTATCCAGTGGTCTCACAAACAATTTGTCCTCATGCCCAAAGTAAATCACTTTAAACTGCATTAGTTCCCTTTTTCACATCTTAGCTTTCGGCAATTTATGAATATGACAATAGAATAGAGTATTGATAATAAATCATGCATACCTTTAATTGGGCTTCATCTGTTGTATGGGGAGCTGACACTAAATGTGTCATCATTTTCGCCACATGAGATTCATGTTAAATGAATTTGTTAGAGACAGAAATAAAGTTTCTGCTCACGGGGGCCACATCCACATGTTGTGAAACAGAGATATATGTTATGTCATATAAACAAACATAAAGGCTCATAAAATCCTTGTTAGGAAAGTAAACAGAGTTTAGGTAATGCCTGGCAAACAGCCACATTCCACAGCTGACTCTGATTATAAGTCTGTTTTAAAACTGGTAATGTTACTAAACACAGAGCAATGTGGAGTGAGAAGTGCTGTTTAAAGAGAGTAAATTAGACTTTTCCTGTGGGGAGTCCAATCAATAATGGAGAAATAATGTGCCTAATTGTGTGTGTGTGTCCTGCAGGATGGAGAGGTGATTGGCGTCAACACTCTGAAGGTCACAGCAGGAATCTCCTTCGCCATCCCATCAGACAAGATCAGGCAGTTCCTGGCAGAGGCGCACGACAGACAGGCCAAAGGTTCGCTACTTGCTATCAATGTGAACCCGGAAATGTTGAGTACCCCAAAGTTTTATGTTAGAAATATATAGTACGGGTCACCAGCACATAGAAACTGGCGGATGCTAACTTGCATACATGTATGTTGGACAAGGTATATTGAGGATATTACATTTTTAGGATCAAAACATGCCATTTTGAGTCCTCTCAAACTGTGCTGCTAGGGTACTCACACACACAAAGCCGTGGCAGCACATCACTCCCACCCTCATCCACCTCCACTGGTTCCCGGTCAAGTCCCGCATATCCTACAAAGTCCTCCTCCTTACCTACAAGTCCCTCCATGCCCTTGCCCCCCAGTACCTATCGGACATCCTTCACCCACATGCCCCACCCCGGAACCTGCGGCCCTCAGACACTGGCCTGCTTACCACCCCCCGCACCAAACTGCGAAACTTCGGGGACAGAGCCTTCAGTGTGGCAGCCCCCACCCTCTGGAACGCTCTCCCTGCGGAGATTCGCAACATCCCCACACTCGACGCCTTCAAAAGGGCCCTCAAGTCCCATCTGTTTGCCAAGGCTTTCGGCCCCTAAATCGATCTGTTGTCTGACTTTTGTCTGACTTTTTGTTTTGTTATGTTTTTGCCCTATTACTTGTAAAGCGACCTTGGGTCCCTTGAAAGGCGCTATATAAATCCAAGCTATTATTATTATTATTATTATTAAATGTAATCAAAACTATCCAACCAGGAGTACAAACATGGCCACTTTCTGGTTAAAACTGAATTTTTTTTCCCTGAAAGTGTCAGAAAATGATTCAACATCCTAATGCCTTCCAAAATCACTCCAAAAGTTTCCAAATTGGCCAAGCCATTTGTTTTAATATTTTGTTTTACTTTACGCAACTTATGTTAATTGACTAATTGCTCAACATATGCAAGTTAGCATCTATTGATCTATATATAAATTAATAGGGTGAATGAAGAAGATAATAACTTCTACATTTTCTAAGTCAATCAGCACGTGTCTTTTATTTCTCCAGGTAAAACGTACCGGAAGAAGAGGTACATCGGTGTCAGGATGATGAGTCTCACCCCATCGTAAGTTCCTGCTGCTGATTACATACAACTGAATTTATTTTTACATTCACATTATATTATTTTGGTCAGGTTATAAGTTTGTTTTTATTTTATTTCATTATTGATACAGTCCTCTTTTGTTTTATACATGTGATACAATTAATAGGTTTTTTTTTCTTTCTGTGAGATTGATCTGTTCTGTTGCAGCAAAAATGCAACTAGAATGTGAGAATTGATGCAGTCTGATTAATCTTCAGAGAACCCTGAAACAGATCCTAGTACTGACTGTTCTACATAACATGGGCGGTGTTGTTGTTGTGACCTCAGCTTTAATTACCTGAGGCCAGAGCAGGGGCGGCGCCAGGGGGGAGCTAGCCAAAGCACCCCCTAAGCACCCCCAAGAAATATGTTTTTTTTTTCGAAAATTATTATTATTATTTTTATTAAATTAAATTAGAACAATTATTAATTACATCAATGCAAATGTGAAACAAACACATTTTTGACCAAAAACATAACGCCAACACAGGTGATATGATTAGGCCAATGGCCAGCACCCATTTGATTTTTGACCTACCCATAGGCTAAATTACTTTGACACTTGAGTGACTTCCTGTTAGCTAGAGCGCCAAATGATTTGCTAACAGCAAAGTGAAAAATTGATCGTTTTTTAGTCCTTAAACGTCGAGAGAGATAGCTCGCGTCGCGCACCGGTGGGTATCTACCGGAGATCGTTGTGGTTAGCATCTGGTGCTAGCTAGCCGAGCTAACGGATATAAGGAGCTTTTTCAACAAGGTGGAGGGAGAACTCTCTCCTGTCAGACTGAGAGTCTCAGATAACCTCAGCTCAGGTGAAGTAAAGGATTCTCTCAGTGTTTAGATAGTTAGCTTTAGTCTAGTTATCTCAGTGGGTCTCAAACGGTTTGTTTTAAAAGGGGAGTGTTTTGTAAACATGCCCCCGGACCCCACTAGAGGAGGTGAGGACCCTCCTAGAGAAGGTGAGGTCCACCCCCCACTTGTAAAAAGAGCACTTTACCCCTGCTTACACCTATATGCCGTGAGCTGATTATCGAGCCTTCATTGTAACAGTCGCGGATGCACTGTGTGTGCGTGTGGGGAGTGTTGCAGTAGAACATTCAACTGTAGCGCTGGTGCATTAATGGGAAACCCTTAATGTTTGAGCACCCTCTATGAAACGTCAAGCTACCCCACAGCACCCCCTAGAGAAAATTTCTGGCGCCGCCACTGGGCCAGAGGCCTGTACTACGAAGCTGGATTTTCCTAACCTGGATATGTTTGAGTTAGCCGGTTGGCCTAATCCAAAACATACGCGCTGTCGCTAAACTGTACTACGATGCTGGTTATCAAGTGGATCGCTCAAGCCAGCCATGTCCTATCAAGTTAGGTGCGCGTTCACATGAAAGGGGTGGTATTTGGAGCATTCGACCAATCACAAACATGGAGAAGCGCACTGACAGCGCAGCATCATACTTCCTGAATGAAAAGTGAACTTTAATACTAGTCAAATATGAAGAAGTTAAACTTTAAACATCCATGACTTAAACACTTTATCCAGGATAAAAGCCACCTGCAAGGTGAATACGGCTGCTAACAGAAAGAAAAAGTGTTTGAATGCGTACATTAACAGGTTTATGATATCACTGCCACGTCTAAAACACAATCTGACTTTAATTACATTTGTCTCGAGTGTTTCGTCAACTTAATGTGTTGCTTAAAATAATACTTCTGCATACAGTATGTGACACGGTGAGTGTTGCACGGCCAGATACGGCTCAGCTGACTCAGATAAGGAGATATATGATACATTATGATGTGATATGATGTGATATGAATGATAATGGGACACATCAACGTCTGCACTCAGTGTACTTATGTTGTGGCAGATATTTATGTAAGCTTTCTTAACGCTAATGTTATAATAGTCAGATATGCTCTGAAGATGGGAGGTGATATTCTATTCATTTTCACGTTCACACAGTCGGTGATTTTTGCCGGCCGTCTTTCCTGCAACGGCAGCTTTTCTGTATTTCCTTTTTCCTGTAATATGACTTGATCACTTTAAACTCCGCACACTGAGCTCTGATCTCTTAGCCTGCAACCTAACCTGCACGGAGCAGGTTAGTCGCACACTATAAGTTACCATGGAGATCTAGCCCGCTAAAAAGAGAACCAGCGTCGTAGGACCGGAAAGCCGGAGTTTTCTCTGAAGTTAGCCGGCTAAGCGAAAATCCTGCTTCGTAGTTCAGGCCTCTGTACTACGAATCCAGTTCAACATACCCTGGATATGTTTGAGTTACCGTATATGGCTTAACTAACCCAAAACAAACGCGATCTCACTAAGCGGTCCTACGATGCTGGTTACCAACTCGGTAACTCAAGCCAGGGTTTCTCTGTCCGGCTGAGTGCGCGTTCACATGAAAGGGGCGGGGTTAGCAACATTTGACCAATCACAAACATGGACAAGCGTACTGACAGCGCAGCGTCATACTTCCTGAATGAAAAGTGAACTATAATATTAGACAAATATGAAGAAGTTAAACTTTAGACATCCATGACTTAAACACTTTATCCAGGATAAAAGCTTGAATGCGTACATTAACAGGTTTATGACTTTAACTACATTTGACTCAAGTGTTTCGTCAACTTAATGTGTTGTTTAAAATAATACTTCTGCATACAGTCTGTGACAATGTAAGTTACATGGCCAGATACGGCTCAAGAAGCTGACTCAGATAAGGTAATATGATACATTATGATGTGATATGAATGATGATCGGATACACATCGACGTCTGCACTCACAGTGCCACGGACTGTACGTAATGTTACTCTGATCAGTTTACTTATGTTGTGGCAGATAAGATAAAATAAGATGAACCTTTATTAATCCCCGAGGGGAAATTCAGTTGTACAAAGCAGCAACAGGGTAAGCGTGAAAAAAACCAGTACAGCAAAGATTCACACAGATCAATAAAATCTAAAATAAATAATAAATAACATAAAATCAAGGAAAAAATAATAATGATAAAAATAATAAAAGACGAAGATGAAAATAGGAGATGAGTAAAAATAAGAGTAAAATAACTGTCAGCATATATACATATTTGGTCATCATCTAAGTTATAAAGTGTGGAATAATTTAAAGTGACAAGTTAACATGGGTTGTGGAAATAGTGTATATTTATGACCAGTGATTTAATTTTATTTCTTTTTCATATTTAACCTCTTATTATGCAGCCTGATGGCTACAGGCACAAAGGACTGTCCGAGGCGCTTGGTGCGTTGTTGTGGAGGGATGAGTCTGTGGCTGAACGTACTCCTCATCATCACTAGCTCTGCGTGGAGTGGGTGGGAGGGGTTCTCTAGGATGCTGTCGAGCTTCCTCCTTGTCCTCCCCTCTGCCACCTCCTCCAGATTGTCCAGTTGTACTCCCACTACAGAGCTAGCCTTCCTCACAAGCCTGTTCAGCCTGCCAGTGTCCCTAGTGTTTGTGTTTCAACCCCAGCACACCACGGCAAAGAAGAGCACACTGGCCACCACAGACTGGTAGAACATCTGCAGCAGCCTCATGCACACGTTGAATGACCTGAGCCTCCTTAGGAAGAACAGCTTACTCTGTCCCTTCCTGAAGAGAGCATCGGTGTTGTCTGACCAGTCCAGTTTATTGTTTAAGTGCACTCCCAGGAACTTGTAGCTGTTCACCACCTCCACATCCTCCCCCCTGCTGGTGATGGGGGTCAGAGGTGTCTTGCTGGTCCTTAGTCTTGCTGATGTTGAGCTGGAGTTGATTATTGTCACACCAGCCTACGAAGTTCTTAACCAGGGCCCTGTACTCCTCCTCATCGTCATCTGTGATGCAGCTGAATAGAGGAGTCGTCAGAGAACTTCTGTAGGTGGCATGAGCCGGAAGGAAGAGCTGCTCAGTGCAGGCAGCCACTCTGGGCGGCGCCATGATGATATTTAAGTAAGCTTTCTTAACGCTAATGTTATATTAGTCAGATTGCTCTGAAGACGGGAGGTGATATTCTATTAATTTTCACGTTATAATAATAACTATAGCTTGGATTTATATAGCGTCTTTCATGAGACCCAAGGTCGCTTTACAACGAAGAACAGGGCAGAACAAACATAACAAAACAAAAGGCAGTCAGACAACCAGTCAGACAGACAAAACAACAAATAGATTAGGGGCCAAAGGCCTTAGGATGTTGCGGATCTCGGCAGGGAGAGCGTTCCAGAGGGTGGGGGCTGCCACACTGAAGGCTCTGTTCCCGAAGGTTCGCAGTTTGGTGAGCAGGCCAGAGTCTGAAGACCGGAGGTTCCGGGGTGGGGCATGGAGGGACTTGTATGTAAGGAGGAGGATTTTGTATGATATGCGGGACTTGACCGGGAACCAGTGGAGGTGGATGAGGGTGGGAGTGATGTGCTGCCACAGCTTTGTATTTGTGAGCACCCTAGCAGCACCGTTTTGGACATACTGGAGCCTGTCCGGGGTTTTGTTGGGAACCCCAAACAGGACACCATTGCAGTAGTCCAAGCGGGAGGTGACAAACGCATGGACTAGGGTTTCGGCAACCAACTCCGAGAGTGACAGTCGGAGTCTTGCAATGTTCTTTAGATGGAAAAAGGCCGATTTGGTCACAGACTTGACGTGGGAGTGGAGGGAAAGGGTGGAGTCGAGGATGACACCCAGGTTGCGGGCTTCAGGAGATGGGGAAATGGAACAGCCGTCAACCTCGAGGATGAAGTCACCAACCTTCTGGAGCAGCGTCTTGGGTGCCACAACCATGAGCTCTGTTTTCCTGCTGTTTAGTTTGAGATAGTTGGAGGACATCCATGCTTTGATGTCATGCAGGCAGTTGATGAGAGACTGAGGGGGGAGCTGGGAGGATGGAGTGGTGCTGAGATACAGTTGGGTATCATCAGCGTAACAGTGGAAATTGAATCCATGATGTCGGATGATCTGGCCAAGGGGGAGCATGTAAATGGTGAACAGGAGGGGGCCAAGCACAGAGCCCTGGGGTACACCGTGGTGGACTGGGGCCGGGGGTGAATTTGAGCCATTGATGGAGACAAACTGTTTCCTGTTATGGAGGTAGGATGCGAACCAAGACAGCGCTGTGTCAGTGACACATAGGAGGTCTGAGAGGCGGGTGAACAGTCAGTAGATTTTTGCCGGCCGTCTTTCCTGCAACGGCAGCTTTTCTGTATCCTCCTGTAAGATGACTTGATAGCTTTAAAATCTGCACACTGAGCTCTGATTGGTCAGCATGCGGTGCTTTCACTGAGTTGATCTCTTTTATCCTGGAACCTAACCTGCTCCGGAGCAGGTTTGCCGTTCAGCATAAGTTACCATGGAGATCTACCCCGGTAAGAAGAGAACCAACGTTGTAGGACCGGACACCCAGAGTTTACCCTGAAGTTACCTCGCTAAGCGAAAATCCGGCTTCATAGTACAGGCCTCTGCAGTCTAATGACATGATAAATAGGAATGCAATTCAACATGCCACCTACGCCTCTGGAGTTACAGTAGGAAATGCCTCAGAAGTCCAAAAACAAGCTTTACTTTATGACAGCATATACATTTCAAAGAGGGATAAAAGTATATTATAAAAGCAATGTATAAAAAGCAATATTTGTTACCATACATGAATTTCATAAAGCATTTTATAACTTTAAAGATTGATTTATTTTTATTTTTATAGTCATCTCTTTCACTATTACTACATTTTTTTGCCAAATGTATCATTAAATCATAGGGCCATTGCAAGCAATGACCATTTGAGGACATTGCCATGACATTACATTTTTCTGATCTTGATTTCTATTATTGCGAAAAAGACAATAATTGATTTCGCCTGATGAATTGTCATTTTTTAAATGTTGAAGAGTGCTTTCAACACCCAAGAAAGTTTTCTTATGATATTAAGTACACATAAGCAATGTACTTATCCATACAACTGTTATAAGTTCATTTTTAAAGCTTTTTGGTTATTGCTTTTTAAATGTTTACTGTGACAGAGATTGTGTGTCTCTGGAAATGTGCGTTGTAAACTGAAATTAACTGACAGAATTGGCTGCCTGGGTAGTACAAAATAAATTCCAAAATCTGTAAACTGTTATATCACACAATTTGATTTTGTTGTCTGTTTTATAGTTTATATTATTATTCGGCCTGGTTCTTCAAGAATATTAAAATAGTGGTAGTCAGGGATTTTAAAAAATTGCCTGATGCTGTATAATTTGGGCTTTCTGTGTAGATATGGATCTAGTTAGCTAGTGGAATCTGTCAAACCTGAAGAACACGATAAAATATGTGTACCAGTTAACGGCAATATGCTTCATTAAAATCAGACCAGTTGTAGTTGCAGCTTTTAAAAGCTTGACATTTGCCAGAGTGTCATAATTAATCAGAGCGATGATTTATATGTTGGAATTTAAAATGAGTCACAGTGCATCATCCCTTCAGGTTTCATTAAGAGCTTGTGTTTCAGCTGTTTGTCTCTTCTCTCCTCCACCAGTCTGGCTATAGAGCTGAAGGAGAGGCAGTCAGACTTCCCAGATGTCACCTCCGGGGCGTACGTCATCGAGGTCATCAGCCGGACTCCAGCCGAGACGTGAGTGCTTCGAACATTTCATTACCACATTATCTGCTGTTCACTTCCCAATATGCAGAAGTAATTAAGTACATTTAGTAAGTTCTGTACTTAACCTCTTCTAAAACGCGTCATCTGCAGGAAACAGCGTCTAAGGGAATCTTAATATTCAATAAATTATAAATGTTTTATATCCATGTAACGGGAAGAAACTCAGCTAACTGATCTTTTTTCTTTTCATAATCCACAAAGCTAGCGCTGAGCCTATGAATTAGCCACGAGCGAAAAATGCTAACGGCGTGTTGCACAGAAACTCACTCATAACACCCTTATTACTTATCGTAGCTGCACGTCCAACCCATCGATCTGATCGTGAGATGACACAGAATCGATGGGTACATACATCATCACTCCATGATAAGAACTCGCGAAGACATTAACAAGAACAGACATCAAAACATGTGGCGCTAGGTAGCTAAAAACGACAACATGGCTCACCTTGGTCGTTGTCTGGTCAAAAGTGGTCTTCAATGGCATTAAAACGATAAAGACACTGCTGAAGTTAATCCATAGGTTAATCCAATGTGTCTGTGATGATTTCTGATAATCCATAAGCAATAAACCTGCTTTTCCGTTTCCAGATGTCAGAGCGAGAGATAGGTTCACTCTGATGCAAAGCCCCCACCTTCCTTTTTTTACCATGTGTGTATGGGTAAATTCCCCTTCGATTCTATTAGCTCTAACGGTCAAAAAGAGATGTCAATCACCAAAATCGACCAATGGGTTCCAGAGAAACGGTAAAAACGCCCATTTCCACCCAAATCACCTCAGAGGTGGAGTTTCTTTTGCTAAACCTCTCTAAAAAGGTCAAATGTCACTTGTTTTGCATCAATCTTGATACAGGGTACTTATTATATGTTGTACTTTGGATTCCTAAAGCTTTTAGTCTACCTTACCATCATCCAAGGGTAGTTTTCACTATAAGTACAAAATAATTTTTGGACGGACACTATAATTTACAGTTTTTTTACTATGTTCAATCTGAATTTTCTTAAAAAAAACATCTATATTGATTCTGACTCTTCTACATCCAACTCACAGGTTTATCATTACTTTGAGAAAAAAGATTATTAATTTAACCCTTTTAGAAGGGAAGATATGGTCATTTGTTCTGGGAATGTCATTTTCAAGCCTGAGACCTGAAAAACAGGCTCAGGTTAAGTAAAACTTTGAGGTACGTATTTCCATTTAATGCTTCTTTATACTTCTATTCCGATACATTTAAAAGGGAAAAAAGGAAAGTTTACTCAAGTACATTTACTAAACTGTTTTAGCTACTTCTAACCAGTGTTGTAGTTAATTTTCGAGTCAGAGTCACTCGAGTCCCCACTCTTCGATTCCAAGTCTAAGTCTGAGTTACCTGGGAAGAGTCAGAGTCCAGTCCGAGACCGAGTCATCATTACCTGTGCTGCTAAAGTCCGAGTCAAAGTGTCTCTGCACATCTTCAGACTGAGAAAAGCCTGGGCGCGGTACGGGAACTCGACTTACACACGCCCGGGGCAGAGTACATCCAGACTCGAGACAGAACTTGCTCTAGTCCGAGTCCAAGTCCGATCATCAATGTTCGAGTCAGAGTTCGAGTCCGATTTCGTGTCCAATTTTGAGTCAGAGTCAATCATTGCACAAATTTGAGTCAAGTCACGAATCCTGAAAATTGGCACTCGAGTCTCCAAAGTCTGCTTCTGAAACAATGCATTTTTCAAAAGTGAACTAGTGGACCAACTCTTTAAGTCACAAAATAATCAAACTATTTATATATTTTACAAAAGGTCCACTAGAACTGTTTGTCAGCAACAGTAAAATGCTAATTGATGCAGCAAAAGTGTTTCTTATAATTATATACACACATAAAGGCAATCTTTCTGTACTATGATTGTTTTGACTTTTTACACTTTCGGTACTGATAATACTTCGATACTTTTACTTAAGTAAGATTTTGAATGCAGGACCTTTAATTGTAATGAAGTATTTTGACAATAATGCATTGGTACTTTTACTCAAGGAAAGCATCTGAATACTTTGTCCACCCCTGCAAATATGTCACATCAACAAACTGTATTTCCAAAATCCAGTAGAAGACATCTAATTCTGCATTCATCATCTGGAGTGAGTTCAATTTATGCCAGTAAAAGCACCATTTTGGATTCACTCTCAGTTATGAAGCTTGCAACATGTAACAAATAGAAAGGAGGGTGCATGCTCACTTCTGCTGAATTTACAGTATTTTGTTCCTGGAAAGATGTTTGGTATCCACATGAAAAGCTTGTTGACAGCAAACCGCAGAGTTCCACCTGAGAAAGCAGCTGGCGGAGTTTGTTTTCTTATTGTGTGGTTAGTTATGGCACGCCGACAGGAGTCAGGATAATCCGATTTGACTGAAAGGGCATTTATTTGATGTGAACTCTCTTCTTGTGGAGACTGCAGGATGTGGAAAGTTCACTCCTGGTTTCAAAGCTGCTGTTTTGCCGGGATGAAGGCTGGTAGTGGAAGAAGAGTTCTCCCACCCAGACTGTCCAACTCTCTCTGGCACAGAGGAGAAACAACCTTATAGTTCTTAGTCGTGCAAACTCCGATTCCTCTTTGGGTTCAACTCATTGAATTTCAAACATGAGAAACGTATTTAGCTTAAAGAAACATTTATTGACATGTGCACAATGTCATAGAAATGTGAATAGTCTTTGGCAAATACAATTTTAATGAATATTGCAGCCATATGAAACCATATGTGTTTTCTAATTATGTTTTTGCTATTTTTGAAAAAAATGTTTAATGGAGCCTGTTATGTATGTGTCACATCAGGTGTGACTGTGCCTTTAAGATGGCACCGGGAGTTTGGGGATGTGTGAACCGGACACAGTTAGTTGTCGTTCTGTTGTCATGGCAGCGTGTGGAATAACGTGTACAATAAACGGTCAACCTAAATGTTGTAATCTATAGTCCAATATATAGAACAGAGCCCATTGTATCGCTTTCCTTGAAGAAATGTACAAGCCCCTCACCTATGTCATTTTACAATCTGTTATATTCAATACTTACCAGTTAAAGGTGGGGTAGGTAAGTTTGAGAAACCGGCTCGAGATACACTTTTTGTTATATTCCATGGAATGCTCTTAACATCCCGATAGCAATGAATATCTTAAGCGCTTTGACAAAAAATCCATAAAAAAATGTCATCTGTGGAAGCCGTAATACTGTAAAAAGCACAACCGGCTAAACAGATTGGATTGCCGCCCTGTCTGTCAGCCTTCCATCTCGTGCACGCATGGGATGAAGGCTGGCAGTGGAAGAAGAGTTCTCCCACCCAGACTGTCTCGTGCCCTCATTGGGCGTGCATTGCAGCAGTACTTCAATGACTCGCCAGCAACAGGCGGCCACTTTCACCAGTCTGCTGACGTCATGTGCGCGTTCATGTGTGTTGGAGGAGGTGCTCTGTAAGGAAGTCTGAAGGAAGGGGCGGATTCTTTTCGGCTGTGTACTTTCAAATGTTAGTGCACTCGAGCCGGTTTCTGAAACTTACCTACCCCACCTTTAAATCAGTACATGTTGAGTGTTTTTAAGTTCTCCAATATTTCCTTTTAATACCTTTAAATGCAGCATTATCCATTCTTGCATCTTAAACCCCGGCCAAACGAGGACGATAACGCAAACGGACCGCAATCGTTATCAAAAAAGTCTTCCGTCCACACGCAACAGGCACCAGAAACGTGTCCGTTCACACGAGACCGCTCGAAAGCACTGGAGACGCTGTAGTACATATGCCAGGCCTGTAAGTGGCGCTGTAGTCTTGCCACAAAAGCAGCGAAGAAGACTTCCCGCGCATGGTTGCCATGGTTGCCCTTCTGTTTATTCTCCGCTGTGGACGCTCTGGCTCTTTTTCTCCCTCCCGAGGCAAGCGTTTGCTCCTGTTGTAAATCTCTCCGGTAGTCCACCAGCAGATGAAAAACACCCACCTCTCCGCCCATGCAGCAGAGTTTCAGTTCGATTTTTTTAATCTTTAACGGTCAACATGTCCGTTAAAGTTTAAATCCTCCGGACAAAATTAGAAAAGTGCCGGTCAAAAGTCTTCTTTGTTATTTATTGAGCTTTAAAGGTCCCGTGTCATGGCCATTTCTGCTGATCATAATTCCATTGTACGAAAATCAGGGTTGCCAACTCTCACGCATCTGGCGTGTGACACACGCTTTCACTCTCAATCTCACGCTCTCACGCTGCCCAAACTATTCTCACGCCAAAAACAAGAATACCGAAGACTAGAAACGGTTTTGAAAACTTTTGTCAGGTAGTGATCGTCTTCTCAATAGAACATCTTTGATAATGTCTTCTGGCCAATCAGAATCAAGATAACGGCATGGTGTTGTTGCAGGAAGTCCCCACGGAGAATACTTTTGCTGTAGTACATCGCTATACGTCGATACAACATTACGTGTTGATAGAAATCAACACGTAATTAAATGAGACCCCACGGTTTGATGATTGATAGGTGTGTGGGCTGTCTTTCATTTTGACACACAGAACAATGGGGGCTATCCACCCTTATCCACAATGTAAAGTCATTCACACAGCCTCTTACCTCTTCTCTCTGTGAGGAGCAGCAGGTTCAGCTTTCAGAACAAAGTAACACAAAACTAAAATGGCATTCATTTTTTTAAATATGTCGTGGAGTAATAGATGTATTTATTTTTCTTCTCAAGAGAGCACCAGAATGTGTATTTTCTGCAGGGGTTGGGTTTTCAGCATGTCAACTCTTTCACCTGTGGGGAAATTGCAGGATTGGCTCCAGGTCGCGCTTTTTATTTACTACAAGACAAATGTGCATTTTTATTTCATACAGTTCAATTTGGATTGAGACAGAGAAATAATCTAAACCTCACGCGTGGCGTTTCACTGTCAAGGGGGGCGTGTATGTAATTACACTGCAAATACTGACTTCACCCCACCACTGTATGGGTTAGCCCTACCATAGATTACCCAACACAAATACTCTCTGGCAACTGCCGACCGTATTGCGCAAGCGCAGATCTAAGATCCAGTAGAAATTATAAAAAAGTAAAAGTCTGCTGCTTATTGTTCTACTAGGCCAAAATAGAGTGTGTTAATTAATATGTTTGGCAGTTTGGAGTAAGTCTGTATATGTGTATATATACGCATATGTGTAATTAAACCCATGATATCAAAATCTCACTCCAGCCAGGTACCCAAAGTTGGCAACCCTGCGAAAATAGATTTATACTGTGCAATTTTCCAAACTCACATTGGTTTCTCATACAGCATCTCTGTATAGTATGTGTATTCACTCTTGTTACGCCCCTCTCTAGAGAGAAACAACATACACCAGTGTGGAATTGGTAATTATTATATGTATTTATTATAATAATAGAGGTAACAAAATAATAAAGGCGTGCAGCCTGGCATAAACAAAGTGCCAAATACCGATTACTAACAATCAACAGAAAGAGGACTCCAAAAAGGAGTTTTACAAGTTATACACAGTATAGAATAATACACAAAAGGGAAACAAAAACCTCACTTCTAACGTGGTATACGTAACTGAAAAGGGCTGTACAAAAACACAGCTGCTAGTAATCGACAGGCGCTAACCGCTAAGCTACCCTGGATCCTACTTACACAATTACACGGCAATATCTTACTAAACACGCTGCTAAACAGTAGAGCTTTAACACATAACACAAAAGGCACTAACGGAGCATCCACACAGCAGCGTGCGTTGACGCTTGGCGGTGGGCGTGTCTGAAGCTTGGGGATTTTTTGCGAGCAACGCGACCAACAACCAATCACATGAATCTCCCGCCCCCGACATATAAAGCAATAGCAATGTTAAAACGAAGTAAACTGGATATAAAATCCCCAAACAGGCGAAAACCTACCTACCACTGTCTCTGCCACCTCCCTCCATGCCTCGCTCCTCCGGTTTGTATCCCGGTAGATGAACAGAGACTGATCATTCAGCACCGGGTGATTCAATACCGCTATAATGAATTGTCCCTCTATTTTTTGTAATATGAGGAAAATGACCTGCGTAGTCTCTCCCAGCATACACGCGGTTTGATTGGCTAGCGCTTGTACTGGCAGATTTGCATAAACGGGATTTCATTGGCTGACGCTTCTGCCGAGGCGCCAAAAGTTGAACATTGCTCAACTTTTGAAGCGAGTAACGCCAGCAACGCTCCACGTCGCTTCCCAAAATGCAGTTCGGCTCAAAGTCACGTCACCCCATTCAAAGTGAATGTGCAGAAGCGTTGGAAGCTTCAACGCACGCCGCTGTATGGACGGGCCGTAATCGTCAAACAAACGGGTAAATGCACCAAGAGGCTAGAGGCGTCTGTCCCACATCACAGAGCCTCCCGAATGATCTCAGTTCACGGCCTTTGCACTCCTCCCCCGGAAGATGTGCCGGATGTATGCAGGGATTGGAGGACGTCGATCCAATCACCTCTTCGGAAACGAGGGCGGGACAGCCAATGACATCACAGGAACCGCACAGCTCACCAGGAAGCCAGCGGCTGTAACACACCCTCCCTTAAGACAAAACCCCACAGGGTTTTTGTGAAACCATACCTTGTACCATAACACACAACAACCGTAGAACACAACAAACACAGAACACATCACTACAGTCTGGACAAGGCATCTGCGAACACCAGGGCCGGACTGGGACAATAAGTCAGGCAGGGATTATACACCCTGCCAGGCCACTACCAGTTTTCTTTTGTACCATTTTCCTGGATTTATTTGTCAATATTTACACCGTTGCTGCCCATAGTGATAGCCCTAAACTTGAAATCTACTACCCCAGAATAAACATATGGACATGGGTTACTATTTAAAAAAAATTTGCAAATCTATTTAGGAACCTATCCATGTGCACATATTTGAAGTGGAGGTGGACCTCAAATCCAATAGGGGGGTCCGGGGGCATCCCCGCTAAGATTTTGTTTTAAATGTTGGATTTAAATGCATCAATCTGGTGCATTTTGAGGGGGAAACAGAGACTACACCCATATGAAACAGAACTGTATACATTTAAATAATCATAAAATCATAAGAACATGGCCATAACCAATAACATACCATATCCAATATGAAAAAACATTGAAACTTGTTTATTTATTTGTTTTTGGTTCATTTATAGTTGTGAGTGTGTCTGGGCTCCTGAACCAGCCTCACCCGTCTCCCCCCTGCTCCTCTTTGAGGCAGCAGCAAAGACTAGTTTTAGCTCTCAATAAGTTTTTTAAGTTTATCTTACCTTTTTTCACCTAGTTAACATTTTTTTATTATTATTCATGGTTATTTTACTAATCACTCCCCCCTCAAATGGAAATATGTGTTTACATAAATGGTGACCAAACTGTTTGAGACCCACAGAGAACTTAGACTAAGTTAACTATCTAAACACTCAGAGTCCTTTACCTCACCTGAGCTGTAGTTATCAGTCTCTCAGTCTGAAAGCAGAGGACTCTCCTCCACCTTGTTGACAGCTCATTATATCCGTTAGCGCCGCTAGCTAGCACCAGATGCTAACAACAACAATAGATGTAACCGGTGCGCGCGCTTTCTCTCTCGCTCGCGCCACACATACATCCTCCCGAGCTTGAATGACACACAGAGACCAATCGAGGGCATTAGTATGATCTGTATGAAAGTGGCCATGTCGGCAAGCCACATCATGTAGACAGCCAGTCACCCTCTGTGAGGCAGAGTCAGACCCACATTTGCGCAGCGTTGCGTTCACAATACATAGCCTACATAAAAAAAAAAAATCCTCAGGCCAGCAGGCTACTTAACAGGCCAGGCCATCGGGAAACCTTCCGGTCCTCCCGATGGCCAGTCCGGGCCTGGCGAACACGTGCTCTGAACCCTTTTTGTGTCGGATTTGCAAGTTGTAGTCTTGGACGATCAGAACCCACCGCATGAGACGCTGGTTGTGGTTGTACATGCGTGACAGAAAACGATGGGGTTGTGATCGGTAAACACTGCAACTGGCAAAGAACTGGATCCGACATAAACTTCAAAGTGCTGGAGAGCTAACAACAAAGCAAGGGTCTCCGGACCTGGTGTTTGTTAAACTTACGGGAGTAATAGCAGACAGGATGATCAACTCCATCAGCATCCTCCTGCAGTAGAACAGCACCAGCCCCCACTGCACTGGCATCCATCTCGAGTGTAAAGGGCTTAGAAAGGTTGGGAGCGGCGAGCACAGGGGCGTGACTTAAGAGAGTTTTTACACACTCAAATGCATGTTGGCACTCAGAGGTCCAAACGTAGTCCACCTTGGGACTCAAATGAGTTAGTGGTTGGGATACAGTGGAAAAGTTGCGGCAAAAATCTGAGATAATATGCCTGCCATACAGAGGAAACGGCAGAGGTCACTCCGGGTGACGGGCACATTCAGCCACTGCAGCAACCTTAGCTTCCACGGGTCGGACTTGGCCTTGCCCAACCTGCTTCCCTAAATAAGTGACAGTGGCTTTACCAAACTCACATTTGTCCAGATTTAGGGTAAGTGACGCCTGTGCGAGGCGGGTGAATACTTGCCCCAGAATCTGCATGTGCATCTCCCAGGTGGGTGTGTACATGATGAGGTCATCCAAGTACACGTTACAGTTACTTATACCTGACAAGACGGTATTCACCAACCTCTGGAAAGTGGCAGGAGCTTTACACATGCCAAAAGCCATGACTGTGTATTGTAGGAAAGAATCAGGCGTAGCGAAGGCGGAGATTTTTGAGGCACAGTCTGTTAAAGGTACCTGCCAGTAACCTTTAAGCAGATCCAGCTTGCTAACATATTTAACGGAACCTAAGTTATCGATGGACTCCTCCATCCGCGGCAACGGATAGCAGTCTGACACCGTAACAGCATTCACTTTACGGTAGTCAGTGATAAAGTGTGGAGAACCATCAGATTTAGCCTCTACCAGGCACGGAGAGCACCATGGGCTAGAGCTCTGTGTAGCTAAGCCATTAGATACAAGATACTCAGCCTCCTGTTTCATAAGAGCGCGCTTGGTGGGATTTGTGCGGTACGGGTGTTGTTTAATTGGTCTCGCGCCTCACACATCCCTGAAACTGGCCCTCCCGCTGTACTTCTCGGAGACTTCAACCTCCAGACAGGGAAGATAGACGAACTAACATCTCTGTTAACCGCCTTTGCTTTCTCACTGCCTCCATCCCCACCAACTCATAAAGCTGGCAATGTCCTTGATCTCATATTCTCAAGGAACTGCACTACTTCTAACCTCTCTGTAAACCCGCTCCACACATCCGATCACTTCTTCATTTCATTCTCTCTACCCCTTTCCAAACATAACAAACTAATCTCTTCTCATCCTGCACCTGTCCGCCGTAACCTTCGTTCCCTCTCCCCCTCTACCTTTGCCTCATCGGTGCTCTCAGCCCTCCCTTCCTCTGACTCGTTCCAACTCCTGCCTCCAAACTCTGCTGCAGAAACTCTCCTCTCTACTCTCTCCTCCCCTCTGGACTATCTCTGTCCTCTCACATCTCAGCAGGCTCGTCAGTCCCCTCCTGCTCCCTGGCTAAATGAGGCACTGTGTGCTAATAGAACTGTCCTTCGGGCAGCAGAGCGGAAACGGTGGAAATCCAAACACCATGACGACCTCCTAACCTATCAGGCTCTCCTTTCCTCTTTCTCTGCTTCGATCTCTCAGGCAAAAAGCACTTTCTTTCAAGATAAGATCCAATCTTCCTATTCCAATCCCAAAAAACTATTTTCCATCTTCTCCTCCCTCCTGGACCCCCCAAAAGCCCCTTCCCCCTCCTCCCTTCTGTCAAGCGACTTTGTTAACCACTTTGAAAAAAAGGTTGATGATATTCGCTCTTCTTTTTCTGACTCACCTTTACTCACCACTGGGTCACCAGACCCTCCTTTCACCCACACACTAACCTCCTTTTCCCCTCTTTCTCCAAGTGAGGTTCTTACCCTCATTACCTCTGCCCGCCCTACCACCTGTCCTCTGGACCCTATCCCTTCAAACCTCCTTTAGACTATCGCTCCTTATATTCTACCGTTTCTCAACCATTTCATCAACACTTCTCTAACTTCTGGTCACTTTCCAAACAGTCTCAAGGAGGCAAGAGTAAACCCTCTCCTAAAGAAACCCACTCTCAACCCGTCCGATGTTATAAACTACAGGCCTGTCTCTCTCCTCACGTTCCTGTCTAAAACACTTGAACGCGCTGTCTTTAAACAACTCTCCTGTTATCTCCATCAGAACAACCTTCTGGATCCGCACCAGTCTGGTTTCAAGGCAGGTCACTCCACAGAAACTGCCCTCCTTGCTGTCTCTGAGGAACTGCACACTGCTAAAGCAGCCTCCCTCTCCTCTGTCATCATCCTTTCGGACCTGTCTGCTGCATTCGACATGGTGAATCATCAGATCCTCCTTCGCACTCTCCAAGAACTTGGAGTTTCAGGCTCTGCACTTTCCCTCATCACCTCATACCTCAAAGACCGCACCTACAGGGTTACTTGGAGAGGGTCGGAGTCTGACCCTTGTCAATTAACTACAGGGGTTCCTCAGGGCTCTGTTCTTGGTCCCCTCATCTTCTCCTTGGACACAAACTCGCTCGGATCTGTCATTAGCCCGCATGGTTTTTCATACCACTGCTACGCTGACGACACCCAATTAATTCTGTCCTTTCCCCGCTCAGAGACCCAGGTCGTCGCACGCATCTCTGCTTGTCTAGCTGACATCTCTCAGTGGATGTCTGCTCATCACCTCAAGCTCAACCTTGACAAGACTGAAATGCTTTTCCCTCCGGGAAAAGATTGTCCCACTCTTGACCTGACAATCAACATCGGCACCTCTGTTGTTTCTCCGACTCAGACTGCAAGGAATCTGGGTGTGATCCTAGATAACAACCTGTCCTTCACTGCAAACATAGCTGCTACAACCCGCTGCTGCAGATACACGCTTTACAACATCAGGAGGATACGTCCCCAGCGGCGTAGTGTGTTACTGATGGTAGCCTTTGTTACTTTGGTCCCAGCTCTCTGCAGGTCATTGACTAGGTCCCCCCGTGTGGTTCTGGGATTTTTGCTCACCGTTCTTGTGATCATTTTGACCCCACGGGGTGAGATCTTGCGTGGAGCCCCAGATCAAGGGAGATTATCAGTGGTCTTGTATGTCTTCCATTTTCTAATAATTGCTCCCACAGTTGATTTCTTCACACCAAGCTGCTTACCTATTGCAGATTCAGTCTTCCCAGCCTGGTGCAGGTCTAAAATTGTGTTTCTGTTGTCCTTTGACAGCTCTTTGGTCTTGGCCATAGTGGAGTTTGGAGTGTGACTGTTTGAGGTTGTGGACAGGTGTCTTTTATACTGATAACGAGTTCAAACAGGTGCCATTAATACAGTTAATAAGTGGAGGACAGAGGAGGCTCTAAAAGAAGAAGTTACAGGTCTGTGAGAGCCAGAAATCTTGTTTGTTTGTAGGTGACCAAATACTTATTTTACCGAGGAATTGACCAATTAATTCATTAAAAATGTGATTTCCTGGATTATTTCCCCCCATTCTGTCTGGGCCAAAATACCAGCAACAGTGTGTGAAAACCTTGTGAAGACTTACAGAAAACGTTTGACCTCTGTCATTGCCAACAAAGGGTATATAACAAAGTATTTAGATGAACTTTTGTTATTGACCAAATACTTATTTTCCACCATAATTTGCAAATAAATTCTTTAAAAATCAGACAATGTGATTTTCTGGATATTTTTTTCTCATTTTGTCTCTCATAGTTGAAGTGTACCTAGGATGAAAATTACAGGCCTCTCTCATCTTTTTAAGTGGGAGAACTTGCACAATTGGTGGCTGACTAAATACTTTTTTGCCCCACTGTATGTCAAATAGTATTCATTGAGTTCTGTGTCCCCGTCTCTCAAAACGTTAGTGTTGTGAAAGAGTAGGGCATCATACCAGTACTTGTACTTGCTCGCTGTGGGGCCTGTAGCTGTGGGGCCTGGAGCTGGTGGTAATGGGCAGCACCAAATCCTGACATCCCAGCTGAAACACACAGTAGGAAATAAAGTTATTAGCATATGACACTATTGTAACCTTCCATGTAAGGAAATGTGTCTATGTGTGCCTGTATGTGTGTAAGTTTGTGTATGTGTGTGCCTGTATGTGTGTGTATCTGTGTGTGTATGTGTGTGTGTGCCTGTGTGAGTGTCTGTCTATGTGTGTGTGTGTGTCTGTTTGTATGTGTGTCTGTTCATGTGTGTGTGTGTGTGTGTGTGTATGTGTGTGTCTGTTTGTGTGTCTGTTTGTGTGTATGTGTGTGTCTGTGTGTGCATGTGTGTGCATGTGTATTTATAAGATAAACTATATTTGTTGATGATCGGTCACATACATTGAAAACAGTTATTATGCTGACTTACATGCCACAGCCTCAGACACCTGGAGTCATCCTCATGCAGAAATCCAGGCAGGGAGGAGAGCAGCACGTCGGCTATGGACGTCACCTTGATCCTTGAGTGCGAAAACATATCTTTGGATTTACTTTGGATGCTAAACAGCATAGCCACACAACAATTTATATCACAAGGGCTCTTCCATGACTGAAGAGATTACCATTTTGAAGCAATTGAGGCGTCTGCGATCCCACCTGTATCTCATTAGCACAACAACAAGGTGCAATAACATTAACACTGCTGTTCCCTCCCCAAACACAAGTATCTTAATAATAAATCTAAATCTATCAGGCTGACCCTCTGCCCCCCAACACACACACAGAAAATCCACTCTAGTATGATAATAAAACACCAAGAGGCTTAACCGACTCACCTGGAGGTCATAGGCGGTGAAGAGCTGAACTTCAGACACTTCGCCTTTGCGTGGCGCCTTCTTCCTGAACAAGCTCAACAGCATGCCGATCCAACTCCGCGTAAAAGTGGTTCTTCAGGTTGAGGTTCGTTATCCTGTGAAACTCTGCACAAATATAAAATGACTATTTAATTCAGAGTACAATGTATATGTGGACTGGCAGCAGAGATAAACAGAAACATGACTAAATCTGAGTAAACATGCCAAAGTTATCAGTGACAAAGGCACACAAAATTATTATATAGTTGTAATATCTAAAATATTTTCACCTGTGACTCCATTGTCAAGGCAGGCCAGCGTTCCAGGATCAACCTGGCAAGGCTTACCAGGTTGAAGAAGCCATTTATCTGCCAGTTGGTTCAGTTTCAGCCTAAAGAGAAAAACATTGAAGGTTAGCTGGGTTGCAAAGTTTTCACAAAATGATCAGAGAAACACTATTTTCGAGCATAAAATGGCGGCAGGCGGCGCGCTTTCTTCTTTTGTTACCACATTGATGTCTGGGCAGGTTTTATTAACTTTTAGAGGCATAAAGGATTTACGTTAATTTTATCCACTAACGTTGTGCCACAACCGTGCGTTCTGCATGTTTTGTAAAAGCAAGCTAACTTGAAACCTATTGTAAAAATGAATAGTCTAGTATTTCAAGTTAGCTTGCTTTTACAAACATGGATAAAATGAACGTAAATCCTCTATGCCTCTAAGTTAATAAAATATGCTCAGACATGCATGCAGTAACAAAAAAGAAGAAAAAAACTGCCGCCATTTGCGGTTCAAATTTTCCAGAGAACTTTTGCAACACAAACGTTCCACTTTGAGATATAACTTAAAGCAATACAAAATACTGTCTTACACGTTTAAATCATTTTTCAAGTGAGGCAGATATTAAATCTAGGCTAGCTAACAAGAGCTAAAATCAAACACCATGCGACACAAAGTGCATTAGATGCAGAAATTAATAAAACATCATTTAAATACTGTGCAAAGGCAAGACGTAACTTACCAGAGTAGCGCGGTCAAATTCCGGCAGTGAGACTCGAGAGCACGGTGGGCAAAGTATACTTCTGAAAGTTTGAGTGATTTCATCCGAGAGGAGCTATAATGGCGGACTCAAATGAAGGTATGGATGAGAGCAGTGAGGCACGTCGGGGGCGGAGCACATACGTGATGACGTCAGACAGATTCCGTAAAAACATTTGAGTACAATCCCCAATATGACCCAAAGTGGATGAATACTGTATACACAATATTACAAATCAGTTCATAGTCATCAGAAAATTAGCGGTGAATTAACTTTTATAAATGTTTGGGTTAAAACAACCCATATTCTTCAAGAAGTTTGGACTGTTCGGTCTTACAGTGCAATAAATCGTTCTAACTCCACAACGATAGGTTTTTAGAATCCGTTTTTCGGATATGTTGTACAGCTCGCCAAGACGCACGCGTGGATGTTCACCTTTCTCGTACGACACTCCCACCCAGAGTCCTGCACTTTCAGGGAGCCTCACAGAGGGTAAGACCTTTAGGCCATACTGAATGAAAACTTTGAAAAACAAACTTCTCGTAGGAATGTCGGACCGGGACACCAAGGGCATCCACGCGTGCGCCTTGATGAGCTGTACGACATATCCGAAAGGCCGATTCCAAAACCTTATAGTTATCGAGATATAACGCAAAATAGAAAGCCCCTTGACCCCAGCCAAAAAGTTATATGGGCACGTTCGGGGCAGCGCGCTGACCCAGAATCTGGTGTTTATAATATTTTTCCAAGCCTTTGAGACAGTTATTTATGATTATCTTGGCCACTAGGGGTCATACAGCTTCGAGACTGGCAACGTTGGATTCAGCGTAAAAAAGTAAGTCGGAATAGATATATTTTGATAAAAGACAAAACCAAAAAAAACAACATTAGAGTCCGAGACCTAGCCCATTCGATTCAACGTCTTTTTCTGAGTCTGAAAAAGTGTTTTTTAATTAAAAAAGAAGCAAAATCTGCAACTATTTCAAAAATCTGTAACTTCTTATTGAAAAGTTGTAGACCATTGATGTCACCTACCATTCGACTCAGCGTCATCCAATTAGTGGGGGGGAGGCATACAAAAAAGTCCCTAGCTCAATGAATGTTAGGGACCCAAAATAGTGTCACTACAAAGTACTACCAATCGAATCTAAATTGCCTGAAACGTGCTCCTAACTGTTTGTTGGGTGGTCAATTTTGGCCTCAACACTTTTTCGGATTTATGTGGAATATTTCTCCCCCCCCCCCCCCCCACCCCCACACACAGACTACACCCCCCCGCCCACCCCTACAGAGAACCCCCTTCCCTCCCCCATCAAGAAAAAAAGAAAAGAACAGGCAAACAGCATAGATTCAACATTGATTCAATGTTGGCATTTCAATCATTAAATTCGACCACAATACAACGTTGATTCAATGACATATTTTCAACATTTAAGGTTGATCCACCATCAATCTTCAACCTTAACCAAAAATCAAAATGTTGGACCATAATTCAACATTGATTTAACATCTTTTGCTATCTGCGTATACTCTAAATCTGGTACTTTTATTAATGAAAGGAAATGATTCATCTGTGTCTCGAAAGGATCTATATCAAACACACAAAACCACATGTGTCCCTTGATCCTCAGTTGTGGTCCACACGTGGCAGGTTTGATTCATTTAAGCATTGGAAATAGTTCATAAGACGATTGCAAAAATGGCCAAACCAAAATGCAACATCTGTTCAGTTTAATCGAAGGAAGAAATTATTTTGATTCTGATTAATCAATAACCATATCAAGTCCTAATGTAGATATGTTGTGGTCACTATTACATTTATTGGCCCTTTATCCATTTAAAAAAAGTCGCTTTGATGTAGCTTACAGACAGTAGAGGACAAAAATAGCTGCATTAAAAAAACACGGAGAAAATGTACATATATTAATATTAAGTAAACATTTAAGCAAAAATCCCTACTACTATGTAATTAATATAATGTGTTAATGTTAAATTGTATGAAAGATCACAATACGTAATTACTTTTCTGTACACTACACAGACACATATTGTTGTGTTTTTCTCTTTCTCAACAACATGAATTATTTAATTAATAGTTTTTGTATTTATTTATTGGAAAATAGTTAAAGGTTGCTTTAGATTGCAAGCCTGATATAATACAATGCATGCTTTAATGTTGTTATGACCAAGGTATATAATGTTTTTTTTTTTAAGTTGAGGTTGAACTAAAACAAAAACTCATCTATTAACCAAAATGATAAAAAATGAAGAATGTAAATGTCCCTCATGATGCACTAGGCTTAATGCAATGCTGTGGAAATCAACCACACACTACAAATGCCTAATATGTATGTGTTTTTGACATTATTTAACCTTTGCTCTACTTCTTTGTGACAGTGCTGGCCTGAAGGAGAAAGACGTCATCATCAGCATCAACGGCGAGCCAATCGCCTCGGCCAGTGATGTCAGCGCTATCATAAAGCGGGACGAAACGCTGAAAATGGTGGTGAGGCGAGGCAACGAGGACGTGATCGTCAGCATTGTCCCCGAGGATATCGAGCCCTGACCCCTCAGCTGTATGAGTGCAATCAAGCCAACCAGTCAACCAATCCCCAGCTGGCTCCGTGTTTTTCAACCAATCATGAACACTTTGGAAAACCAAGCAACCAATAGGAGTGTGCATCTGGGGCCACACCTACTGCATTTAAAAACGTTTTATTATTAGCCCAATTGCTACTCTTCTTCTTCTGTTAAACTCGCACATACCTTCCAAGTTCCGACTTTATGACCCTGGGAACTGATGCTTCGACCCTTACGAAATACTTCTTATATTAGTTTATTTTCTGATCCCCATTTACTTTCACAGACCTTTTACGTCCAACTAACCCACATAGCTGCAAAAGGGATACTGCAGGTTACCGTAGTTCTGATCCGTTGTGTATGTCCTTGATGGAATATTTTTTTAATAATATTTTTTGTCTGTTTGTGTTTGATGACAATTTTTCAAAAAAACGAAATAAATGTTAGTTTTAAAAGTGTTGTCAGTCGACTTGATCTCGAAAAGGTTCTTTATGGAATTAACGATGTCCACGAAAACTTGATAAATTGTAAAGTTAGCAACCATTGGAACCTATAGTGTCGAATTTTGTAAAACTGATATTTTTACTCAGATTTTGTTAAAAGCAAAAGGAGAGAGAATATGCGTCTTAAATTCATCAAGTGGCCCGAAACATGACATGAATACATGTTTAAATAGCCCTATTATGCATTTGGGGGTTTCCTTCTCCTGTAGTGTGATAAATAGCTTTTAGTGCATGTAAATGGTCTGCAGAGGCTAAAATCCCTGTTCCCTCCAGAGAGAGTTTCTCTCCCACACCCTGAAACACGCCTGAAACGCCTACATTGGTCTCCTTTGTTCTTCCATAACATAGTGACATCCCTGTATCATCCAGGCTTCTATTAGCTAGTTCTCCAACACATTGTACGTGATAGGCTAAGGGGCTGGACATCTCTAAGCGGTTGACCAATCACAAATCACTGTGCTGGCCAGCTAACCAATCAGAGCAGACTGGGCTCTGGTTTCAGACAGAGGGTGAAAAGAGGTGCTGCAGCACAGGGAGTATGAGAAAAATAAAGAGCTTTTTGTAAACATGTACATAACAATAAGTAGAGAACTTGAGTTAATACCTCGTTACTGTCCGCCACTGAAAGGAGTAAAGCATTAATGAACTCTGACACGACCCCAGCTCTGTTCACAAGGAGACAGAGAAAACAAGTTGGGAAAGAACTGCATCATCTGTCAAACATCTCCTCCCTGTACGCCTTGATAAACACTGAAATACTGAGTTCAACAAAGCATAATGACACAATGTTGGCCCCAGTGTGTGTATGTAGGCCCAGTGGAGCGAGGGTGTTATGGTGAGGTCAGTAACATGTTCTCTGTGCACGATCATGGCAGTCAGCTAATGCCTTAGGTTTTCTAGCAGAGTTTATAAGCTAAATTGTCAGGCCTTCTTCTTCTTCCATTTCTGTCCCCCCCGCCCCCCACCTCTCTGTGTGTTTGTGTGTCTGCTGGATTACAGGAGTGGGATCTGGTGTGCAGGTGCCAGGCTGCTGTCAATCTCAATCTGCTGGGCTTTAAATACTGGGCTCCAACTGTACCAAGCCGTCAGATCGTAGATTCTGCCACACAGCTAGCTGGGCACGGTCTTGCCTGTTGTTTGGTTCTCCAGTTGTTCATCCAAATGTCTCATTCCTGTTCCTGCAGTCATCCTGCCTGACTCCTGCCTCTTTCCCCTCCTGGCAAACTCTCTTGATTTCTGCACACCTACTTCACCTACCTGGACCACACTCCGGACCATTACATTTGAAACATTAGATAGATGAAGCGCCTGTTTTCAACACTTTGTAATAGTTGTAAAAGTTGTTTTACAAATCATTTGGTAATCATTGACATAATAATATAGAATATAATTAAGAGAATATGTGCACAAATGATAACAAAAAATCTTATTAGCTATAATACGATATGTAATTTAAACATGACGCTTTTGACTCATGATGAATTACAATTGTTCACCAAGTGAAGTATAAAGTTTGTTTAACTATTACCTTTCATTTATTGGAATGTATTAGAAAGACTTACTGAGGTGGGTTGAAAGTATGTGACCATAAATATCAGTGACCTCTTTCATCACTGAATCCCTCCTGTATTGCAGATGAATGATATCCAGCAGAAGGAGACGATGATTGGGGAGTTTTTCTTTCATTTTGACCCAGTTGTCAAAATGAAATACAGCCTAGTTGAGATGTGTCATGCTGATGGACCGAGCAAACTTTCTCCCAGAGCTCAACTCTGCTGACTCAGTGTCTGTCCTCCACATGTCTGACAAAACATCCTTTTTTCATTTAATGTCCTCCAACCCTTTTCCTTTCTTTTTAGATTTCAGAACAAGCTTCAGATGTGTTCTGTATGAAAGTAATTTTTGCAGTTTACCACAGAAGAAGACTTCCATTGACCTTTATGGTTCAATTCGGACCAATATATGAGTCAGCGTTACTGGAAGGCCTGTCGGGAAACATTGGCTTTAACCTTCTGGAAACTGTTGAGCTACATTTCCCTCTTATTACCACTGTCAACACAAAATATCAATTTTTTAGCATTGTCAACTCTTGTGTTGGCAAAAAAAGGTACTTTTTGAGTCATATATTTGGGCATAAGGAAACCAAACTGTATGCTAAAATGTTCTGCTTTTGTGTGCCCTAGAGTTCTGTTTTTTGTGTTTTTATTTTGTAGCATATTTTCGGCATTCATTCAGTTCCTGATCTTATCACCTAGAGCTTTCTAATTGACATCTTCCAAAAAAGGATCTTACTTAATTGTATTTTATCTCTCTATGCCCCTGTAAAACCCTCTGTGACCACCCTCCAAAAGAAGAACCTAAGATGTATTTGTGATAGTGTTACAGCAAACACTGTGCTGTAACGTGGGCCAAAGTCACTAAAAATAAGTAACTAAACAAAAATGGTAACTAAGTCATTGACAGAAATTATGTTACTAAGAGGTGCTTTGATTTTTGTGCGCTATAACTATAAGTGTTGAATTCTTGAACACTGTCTTTGTCCTGCATTAAAAGTGCCCCTCGTAAAATAACCCTCCCCAGCATAGCCCCCCCCAGTCAAATTGGTCTAGAACCGCCACTGATTGACAGTGATATCAATCCATCCATCCATCTTCTCCCGCTTATCCGTGGTCGGGTCGCGGGGGTAACAGTTCCAGCAGAGAGCCCCAAACTTTCTTTTCCCTGGCGACATCAACCAGCTCTGCCTGGGGATCCCAAGGCGCTCCCAGGCCAGCGAAGAGATATAAATGAACCCAGTAAATAATTAATGAATCTGTATAAATATATTTGTATTGCTACTTATGTCAGCACAGTAATTAAAACCTTTAACATCACAGCTCAAACAGTACTTTTAGTTTACATTGGCATCAACATGTTACAGACATTATCTCAGATATTGCAGTGTCATATTAAAACATGTTATATCAGTTCCACACACTCCTTTCACAGGAGTATATATTCTTTCTGAGATTTTTAGCAAGTGTCAAACCAAACAGTACTAAACCTGACATTTAAGGCCTGACCCAGTGGATCAGGGCTGTTACAGTACTGTTGTGAACAGGATAACGGTTTTATAGTCGATGATCGTGTAGATCACGAAACCTGGGAGGACAAATCGGAGTGTTTACATGCATATCTTTGAATAAATAAATGTTCTGCTGTTTTGATGGCCTTCTTTTGGTGATGTACTGCAATCTTTCCCATAGTGCATTGCAGCAGTAGGACATGATTTCTGCAGTTACAGATTTTTGTTTCTCCTTCGACGGTCCGACATCCAGGTCATTCACCTTGGCTTTCCACTAGTGTCACATTCTGTTTTTAGTTTCCCAGAGATTAAAGATAAACAAACCGTTACTGAGGCTGCATGTTTGACAGCTGGACACACCATCTTAAATTTGAGCAGATTATTGTGTTATTTGATTTCTCATTTCAGCCCTTTTTTTAAAAAACTGTTGTGTCTGTTAGTGTCCGCGTCCCACACTGCCTGCCCTCTGACAGAAATGCTTCCAGGTTAGAAGTCTTATTAGTCTTTTAGAAGTCTGGGGGTCATTGCGAGGCCGGTGTCGGGGCGGTCTGCTCCGATGGTCCTGTGGACCCCCCCTCTGAGCTGCCCATGGCTCCCTGGCCGAGGACCAGCAGCAGGGCCTTCTCCAGCTTCTGCTCCAGAGCGTCCAGGCGCCGGTCCACATGCTCCGTCAGCCTCCTCTCCATGTCCTCCAGACGGCGCTCCATGGCTGAGTCCAACTCCCTTCAGAGTGGAGGGACAGAGAGGGAACACTAGGTTAAAGAGGCCCTTTTATGCTTTTTGGCAGAGGTGGGAGTAAGTCCTACATGTGCAAGTCATGAGCAAGTCTCAAGTCTTAACCTACAAGTCTCAAGCAAGTCCAAAGTCACTGTGGTGAGAGTCAAGCAAGTCACAAGTCAAGTCATATGAAATGCTGATGAATACGCCCAGTTTCCGCATTTAAATCAGTTAAAATATTGTGGTTATGAAAAGTTTAGTTTTATTTTCAACATAAACAGCAATGGAGAGTGGGGTGCTGAAATGATAACCCTATAAGTTCTAAAAGGGCTCTAAAGTGACAACAGGCTCCCCTTCAGCAGGGTCCCAGCATTTCTCCTGTCTAAGGTGCTCCCATATGACACTGTCTCATTGTTTTCCTAACTGTGTCTGTGCACAAAGAAATATTGCATCAAAGCCAATACAACGGAATAGTGTATGTACCAGGGCGCATGATATGTGTGTGTGTGTGTGTGTGTGTGTGTGTGTGTGTGTAGACAGTGCGACATTAAGATTAAACGAATGTATTTCATTTGGGAACACCCACATATGGAGTTGGCCAGATGTGTGTAAATTATTGTTCATGGTAATTTGAAAACAAATGCCGTTGTCGGACACCCACAAACACACCGAACACACACACACAGCGCAGAGCTGAGCACAAACACATACACATCATGTGTATGACCGGACATCTCCTTCATAAAACGAGTAATAGGCGGATTAATCGGGCAGTTAGTGTAGAGGTGTGTGTGTGTGTGTTGTGTGTGGTTAAACGTAGCAGCCTGCGGTCGCTCTTTAGCTGTTCTGATGAAAGTAAACACAGTGAAGGCGTTGCGTAAAAGGCACAGCTCTTTGCGCGCTGGTGCTGCACTTCTCACAGGCCGAGTTACACGTCCCGCTGCCTCCTGGTGCTGTAGCAATTTCATGAAGTGACTGAGTGTCCGAGTTCGAAATATATCTAAAATAATGTATGCACTGCCATTTCCCAACATGAACATTACAGTCTGCAATGAAACGGCTGTCTCCTGTGTGCTCCACTTCCTACTTGGCGCTCCGGTAACTTTCAACGAGATACAGTATCTTTTTTTTTTTCATTGTCGTTTAGGGGCTCTGTACAATACGAAAACAAATGCAAATATTTAATTTTAAAAAGTAAAATCCTTTCGAGTCATCTGTCTCAAGTCAAGTCAAGTCTCAAGTCATGAATACCAAGTCAAAGTCAAGTCAAGTCTTTTATCAATGTTAGTCAAGCAAGTCTCAAGTCCAAAAATATGCGACTCCAATCTGACTCGAGTCAAGTCATGTGACTCGAGTCCCCCACCTCTGCTTTGTTGGGTTCTGTTATATAGGTTTTTGTGCATGTAAATGGTCTGCAAAGATAAACATCCCAAAGTCGTCTCAAGAGGGAGTTTCTCTCCCAAACAATCCCCCCCCCCCCCCCTGCCTGAAACGCCTCCATTGGACTCTTTTTTACTTCTGTTACATAACGACATCACTAGTTACACTCATGCTCCTATTGGCCTGTGCTCCAACACATTATACGTGATAGGCTAAAACCTGACCAATCAAAACAGAGCCAGCCAGCCAGTCAGCCAATCAGAGCAGACTGGGCTCTGGTTTCAGACAGAGGGTGTTAAGAGCTTTTTAACATTAAAGCATGGAGACATGTCACAGTAGAGGCTCCAAATACATGTTGGAACATGAAAATAAGCATGATAGGGCCCCTTTAAAGCAGAGTAACAAAACTGTAGTCCAAAAACCATTGGGAGGCGTCACAGTACCTACATCAATTGTTTTGGGTTCTTCTAAGCAACATCAATTACATTTTCTACTATACAATTGAAACCTGTTTCTTTTGTTGTTATTATCGTTACAACAACTGAAGGAAACAATTCACAAAAAGCATGTTGGTAATCAGAAGCCTGACAAGAAGCTAAAATATAGGAGGTAAAAGGAAAAACAATATCAGAAACAGTCATTTAACATTTCATAAGAGCTAACTGTTATCATATTAGAACAATAATCGTTTTTAGTTTAAACTATTAAACTACCAAATAATTTTTGCCTGCGGTAACTACACTGATGTTTATTGAAACGTACCTCCGAGCTGCTGTCCTCTTCTCGATGTGGGGTCACAGTCAGCTGACGTTCTGAACCCACGTGCTGCTCTGCTCAGACAAACGCTGCTGATAAATGAACTCTATTGTCTCTGTGTCAGCCTCCTCTCTGCACTGACAACAACTCACCCTCTCTTCCTCAACAATGTGAACAAGATGGCTTCAAAAATGTACACACTGATCAAAAATGTAAACTGTTTCTTCTTTCTAGTCACCGATATGCAGTTACATGAAAGTCTAAAGTCCCTGGGTCCACGTCTGTGGAATCAGCTTCCAGAGAAAATACGGACCTCTGCATCACTCCCAGTTTTTAAGAAAAGCCTCAACACCCACCTGTTCCGCACCACATTTTACTGACTGTCCTTTCTTTTTTATTTGCTTTAACCTTATAACCTTTTTTATATTACCATATTTGACTCAACATGCTCCTTAGATAACTTTGTATTTTATCGTATTTTCTCCTCATAGCATTGTGAAGCAACTTGAGATGACATTGTTTTTAAAGTGTGCTATATAAATGAAATATATTATTATTATTATTATTATTAAAGTAGTTATTTATTTTAGGAAAAGCATAAGGCCTATAATCTTGGTGTTAATCAGAAGAGTTTGTTGCACGTACGTCCATCATATTTTCTCAGACACCTGCCAGATGCGACACTTGGTGCCTTTAGAAACCATAGGCATTCTCATTTTGTGCTGCAAGTATGTATGCGTTCAGATGATATGCATATATTAAAGCACTAACAGTGACTTCATTGACTATTTCGACCAGAATATTCTTGTAATGGTCTGACAAGATAAACCCACTGAACTCACCATGAGCTATTTCTCATCATCTTCTCCTTCTCTTCCAGCGCTGCAGCGTCATCCAGCCTCAGCTTGGTCACCTGACCACACAGACCCTGGAGCAATGGCCGAAGCTCGGGGCCGGGGCCCTCACCGCGCTCCTGCCCTTTCATCAAGTGAGACATTATCTCCGCCAGCTGGCTGTGGCTCACCGGGCCTCGGCCCCCGCTGCTCACTATAAATGGAAGACCACACACTGGTTAGCGGTAAGTATTAAGAAATTCACGCTAAGGAAAAATGTGTTCCCCAATATATTTTCAAATCCATCCCTTGTTTGACTATGTATATAGCTCAGGATGTAGAATCCGCAAAATAGAATGTTAGCACAAATAAACAAGTTAATTGAGGTTAATATATCCGCTCTCTTAGATGAGTGATTATCTTCACATGACTGAATTGAAAAAAGTTGTAGAGCTTGCTAACATTCTGTTATGTTTATATGTATTCATGTGGAACCTACTTGCAGCAGGTCACCCTTGAAAAATAGATCAATGATCTCAATGGGATTCACCTGCATAAATAAAGGTTTGAAATGAAATGAATATGGTACAGAACCATATCTAAAACACAGGAATAATAATTTAAGAAAGACCAAAATCACACATTGTTGCTTTATTATATTTCATATATGAAAGGAGGACCTTAATAATCATTACTGCCCTGTAAGTTAGACATTCTGTTCAGATGTATTTCTCTGTCCCCTCTGCAAAGAAATGGATTGGCAGAAGAGCGTTCATGTTCAAAGCCCCAACTGACTGGAATACTTTACCTGTGGCTATTAGATCTTTTGCATCATTGGGTTTATTTAAACATGCATTATCATCTCACTTTCAACTGGTCTGTACTTGTTATTAATGAAACTGATATTGATGAAACTGATTTGCTCGACTGTCTCAAATTGTAATGATTGTGTGCATTGCTTGAATTCACTTAACAGACTGTACGTGGTTTGTCTTGTGTGTCATGTTGGCATTGTGTCTTTTTGTTTATGTATGTCTGTAAGTTGTTGCTATTGTCGGGACCCCCTTGAAAACGAGATGGTGCATCTCAAGGGGTTTATCCCAATCAATACAAATGTCTATATATTAAGAAGAGTTGGATTTTTTTGTATAAAAAGATGTAATCTGTTTGTGATGCATAACATTTTTTATAAACAAAATATTTGTTCATTTTATTTGAGTGTTTTTCAGTGCCTTTGTAAAAGTGTGTTCCTGTCCAGACCTTAACCGTACAGTAAAGTGGATAATGTCAGTCTATTGAGGCAGACGCAGATGTTGTATGCCTCAAAACTCTTTTCAGGCCTGTGCTGTGTTTGTACAGCATTTACATTCAAATTCTGTTCATCTTTCTTTTTGATTCAAGCAAGCCCGTTTGTAACTCAAACCAGAACCCATCAGGTTCTTGAGACTAACAATTGCATTTAATGTCAGAAAACACACACACCACTAATTAGTTAGACCTGAAAGAAACAATGTCCCCTTACTTATATTCTGCAGGTCTGGGGAGAGGGTGGAGGATCCGTCTGACATGGCTCCGTTCTGAGCCGGTGGAGCTTCACCTGCAGGCCTGATGGAGCCGACTGGAGGCTAGTGACACAGAAACAAGACTCTCTGAAACCATCTGACATACAGTGTCTGCAAACAGCGCCAAGAAGTGAGTGGTCATGCTAAAAAAAAGGATGTGTGTTAACAGGACATAACAAATGTATATTATGGAGCGATATGTTGGTGTTGAGCTATAATACAAATAATAAAGAGTGGGTTGAGGGCAAACAGCTGCCCAGATAATACTGATACCCTGGAGTCCTCAGGGTGGGGCTGGTTTATAGGCGGTGTTGGGGGGATGTTGGCTCTCTGAGACAGGGCAGAGAGAAGTCCACCGCCCATCAGGAGAGGCAGGAAGCCGCCCAGAGAGCTGGTCTGGTTCTAGAGAGAGGAACACAAACCTGGTGATTGACTTCATCATTACAGTATGGTACACACAAGCTAGAGTTTTTTATTTACAGATTGTAGGTTTTTCAAAGGAAGCTTTAAATGTCTGTTGTCATTTTTCATGACTTTGTCACCCTTTATAAAAAAGTAAAATCCTAAATTGAAATAAAGCATTTAATCAGAATATAAGTTATTTTGATTAAATCAAACTGTAACTACATACTAAGCCCCCCAGGGCTCCTACAGATATCTGCAAGATTCCAGCACGCCTGAACAATTTGCTTTACAGCTTCAAAATGAGTTATAGACATTTTTGGATCACACATGTATGAAACCATCCAATGCAGACACTACTGGTATATCATTATAAAAAAGTGAAATACTCATAATAGCAGTACAGCCTAATCTTTATCTGCAACTGTGCAGAAATACCCTGTTTAAACACAATGAATAGACTTTCAAAACATGTGTGCATAATACTCTCCAGAATGTGTATATCAATGTTACAGATAAAGCTTCACATCTTAGATTGATTTGGTAAGGTCAGCACAGACCTTGCCTTTAGCTCAGTGTTGTTGTAATTCCCCCTCCTTGCCTGAAGAGGTCGTTGGAGGTATTGGGTAACTCACTGCTCCTTTACACTCACCTTCTGCTGGAAGTGCACCATCTCCATGAGGTTCTGTGCTCCTGGAGAGAGGCTCGTTCCCATCTCCTCCACCAGACACTGCACCTGCTGCATGTCGATGCCGGGGCCTCGGGACGCGCAGGGCTCCAGGATCTGAAGGGCCACGATGACCCGACACACCAGAACACTGCTTCTACCGCCCAGGGAGAGCAGCTGGGACACAAACCAGAGGAGGACACAACCAGATGATTACATTTATTTAAATCTATGTGCATAAAAAAAAGTTTCCAGAGGCACCTTAAAGATGTCTTAACAGTTTCTACTAAGCAAGAGTCTCTAAAAGGCATAAAACGTCTCTCATGGCTCACCTTCACTTCACAGGATGAGGACGGATGCTCGAGGATCAGCTGTTTCTTGTAGAAAGGCCCTCTGTCTGAACTGTGTGCAAAAGACAGAGCAGATCTTTAACATCCTATCAGACATTCATTTAACTCAGACTTTATTAGCACCTAAATCAGTCCATCGAAAGTATAAAATAGAGAGAGGAGATGATGTGAAAATACAGGTCACTGATTAAAAGTACATAGATTTTCCCCGACAGCATCCCTGGTATCTTGATTCATCTAAATGCTGTTATGTATGGGCTTCATATGCATTTTTGTCATTTAAAAAAAATATATTTTCCATATAATATCCCTAAAACAACTCAATTAGAAAATGCATGCAGTGGACTTCCGGGATCTGGGGGTCACATGTGAAAATTGATATGGATTATTTTGTATGAGGTTAAAACCCACAGCCCAAGTGATGATAACAGTGTGTATACCTGTCTGGCTGGATGCTGTCCTCCCGCTCCCCGCGTACTGTACCGCAGTATTCTCCCGTCTGGTCGTATACCTCCATGGTTCGAGCCTCGCTGATGACCAGTATGCGGCTGATGGCAGTGGGGGAGCAGGGGTTGCCGTTGAGCATCAGGACACAAGGAGACCCTTCTTCTGTCTGCTCCAACAACACTGGGGGCCCCCTGTGAGAGGAGGATACTTGTTAAAGTTCTCCTATTATGCTATTTTTAGGCATATATTATGGGTCTCGTGTCTATGATGTGTTTTCAAAATACCAAACAGATCACCCATTCTAGCCATGCCTCATACCCCTCTATTTCAGTCCTGTTAGAGAAGTGCTGATTCTGGGTCCTTAGCTTTACCGAGATACTCAGCTAAATGCTGCCGTGATTATCAATCAATCAATCAATCAATCAATCAATGTTTATTTATATAGCCCAATATCACAAATGTTACATTTGTCTCAGTGGACTTCACAGTTTGTACAAAATATCAGTATGACAATACGACACCCTCTGTCCTTAGACCCTCACATCGTACAAGGAAACACTTCTGGAGAAAACCCACAGTTTAAAGGGAACATGGGAGAAACCTCAGGGAGAGCAGCAGAGGAGGGATCCCTCTCCCAGGACGGACAGTCGTGCAATAGATGCCGTGTCTATTGCACGACTGTCGTGCCGTGATTAAACGCCATATCAAGATGCCGTGATTAAACGCCATATCATGTTCAAAACCACATCAAGGATTGTTTCTGAAACAGTATGGAGCTCAAATGCTTTTTCTCTTGCGGGTTTTCCCACAAGGTGAGTTCCTTTTATTATTTCCGGCTTTTTTACACATTCTCTCTTCAGTAAATGTTAGCTCTAAGTGTTAGCGATGCTTGCTAATTTAAACAAAGACCATATTACGTCCAAAACACGTTGCGCATTGTTTCTGATAGCAATGTTTCTGATAGGGCCGTGGGCGTAAAGCCAGCCCACATTTCCAATATTACGTCATATCGACAGCTAATCTGGATCAGCTCCGTTGTTCCCCCGTTTTTAGAGATTTGGGTACGGAGGAAAAGAGAGAGGGTTTTGTTTTCTGACACTGCGTGAGTTCCCTGAAGCACCGGGGACACATATTCATGTATAAAAGACATACAAAAGTGCATTTTGCATGATAGGAGGTGCTGATAATTATGCACTTATTACTCATCTATGCCCCTTTTATCAGAAAAAACAGTAGAGAGATTTGTTTTTCCATGTTACACACACATTTCCACATATAATTAAATTCATAGACTGTAGAAGCTTCTTACCAGTTTGTCTTGTCACCCTCTGACTGGCTGAGCTCCTCTTCATGATCGTCGTTGTTACTCAGGTGAACAGGAAGCAGGATATCAGCCAAGTGATGTCCCTGAGCATGACAGACCCAGGCAGCTCCGCTCTTCACAGAAATGTCCACCATGATACTGCCGAGGCCTCAGGGACTGTTACCTTTTAGGAGATAGGCTGGGGCACAAAGTAGGAAGTTAAGAGACAGGTTAGGGGATGAGTTTGGGGGGAAAGTAGCTTGTTAGGAGTCCTAGGAGGTCCGTCCTCTTAAATTCTCCTTATATTTGTATATATATATATATATATATATATATATATATATATATATATATATATATATATATATGTTTTTTGTATGCCACTAAACTGTGGAACTTACTGATTCTGAAAATCAGAAGGACATGCTCTCTCTTCTTAGACTATAACATGTTTAGCACATGATTGTGATACACACTTTTCCACTTACACTGAAAAACTAAACAAAACCCTATCCATGTGCAATCACAAATATGAAAAAAATATTATAAAAGACACACATTTTTCTTTAGAACAGTATCAAAAATAAGTAAGCTAAATTGAGTAATGTTAAAGCATTCGTTTTAAAGCTTTAATCTTTGTTTTCCTTAAATCCCTAACATTATAACAGTATCATAAGTACAGTTTTCCTATGTATGTTGCTCTCCCTGATATGTATGTAAAGGATAAAGCTATACTCTGACTACCATCTTTTTTATAATAAATGACCATACAGTCTATGATTCATGATATTGAGGTGTAAATCAAGTATTTGCTACAACACAGTAACTGATAATAAACAGTATAGCTTGCCTATACCAAGCTACCTTACCTTTATTGCTGACTTTAAGCTCCAGCTGAAACCGTTGTTTAGCTTGTTTTCCTGAATTCTAGCCTCCACATTTCTTAAGAAGTATTAAAAATAACTACGGTTGCAGTGGGTAGGGCAAAAGTGTTGATAAAGCAGCCAATTTCTGATTTCTAGCTAACACAGAATCCAAGGCATCGATGGATCGAACTACAGGCAGAAAGCGACTTGATGTTTTGACGTGACGTCATTAAACAGCGACTCGTGAGATGTCAAGCATCCCGGATACTATTTTGGTAAATAATGACGTTTTTTCAGTACAACAAATGAGTTTGTGAGTTCTTTAAAATTGTATTTAGAGTTGTGTTTAAGCTTGTATGTACATGCAGTGAATGGGGACCAGCAGGCTTTATTGTTATCAGTCGATAATTGTTATGTGTTAAAGCTTAAGCTTTATATGTATAAAAGACGTACAAAGGTGCATTTTGCATGATAGGTCCCCTTTAAACACAGTTGTTATGGTCAGCGATGCTAGCTTGGAGGCTAAAGTTGTGTTTTGGTGTTTTAAATCTCATTATAATGTATCCTCTATTGGTTATAGAACCCTAAGCTAACTGGTAAACATGTCATTTTGTGGTATCAGAAGTATTCAGATTACTGAATAAAAAGTACCAGACTAATCCTAACCAACTACAAGAAACGTTACCATGCAATACCATCATTTAAGTAGAAATATGTAAGTTTTATCAGCAGCATTTACTTAAAGTACTTAATGTTAAAGCAGTCATTGTGCAGTAACATGTTCCCTGGTAGTGTTCTTCACTCTTATATGATGTATTGGATACATTACTGCTGTGGATATTTAGGGACCGGGTTGTGCTTATTTTAACTCCTTTAAATACTATTGTATATTTGAATCTACAGCAATGCATCATATTTTAAAAGATCGCCATATTTGTTCCACAAATCTAGAAAAAGTCAACTTTTAATGAGCTCAGAAATACCTCCGCTTTGAGCTTTGTGATGATCTGTTTCATAAGCTGACCCAAAGGCTTACTTAGCTTAAAAGTATTATCATTTCTCAAGAAAATGTCATGCTTCATTTTATCGCAAACATTTAAAATCAACTTGCTGCATTTTTTCCACTGGATAGAAGTGGAAGAATAACTGGTATCAGGAAATGCACTAAAGATGATAGACACATGTTATGCATTAACAAGTACAAATCTTACCCCTGAGAACTAGTGGAGTGTAAGTAAAGAGTTGCAAAAGATGGAAAGACTGAAGTAAAGTACAAGTACCTTACATTTGTACTTAACTACTGTACTTTAGGGCTGCTCAATTCATCGTATTTTAATCGCAACTACGATTTTGGCCTGCAACGATTATGAAAACAACATAATCGAAATAAAACGATTTTTTTTGGTTATTCAGTTGAATTATACTTAAAGTTCAGGGTAATCAACTGTTCAAAACATACTGTTCAATTTTCTTTTCTCCAATAAATGCTGCAACAAAAATAATTGTAGACAAACTATGGCATGATTAAAAGACCTATCTCTTTTTGAAGCAGGGGATGGACTTCACAGAGGGTTATGGAGACACAGTGTCCAGAGTTGCTGCTGCAGCTCGCTCAGGGTGTAGGAAGCGGGTGAGGAGGCTGATAAAGAGAGGTTTCAGTGTGGACTGCAGAGACAACCGTGGCTGGAATGCTCTACACGAGGCGGCAGCTGCTGGCAGCAAGGAGTGTGTGCAGGACATTCTGTCTGCTGGGGGCGGTGAGAAGGGTTATTGTTCAATTCAGGGTTATAGTTATCACATTTTAGAACTGGAAGCAGAGAGTGTTTTTGGGGCCAGAGAGGGCTTTATCTGAGATCATAGAGTTGAATGGGGGAGACAGAGGGGTGGACATTGCCTGAATGTTCGGCCTGCTTTGGATTCGAACCAGCTTTCTAGGCAGCGGTTTACGCATATGGGACCAGCAGAGAATTTATTTTAATTGATTAATGACTCAAACTTAATATTTGTTCTTCTAATGAAATAATCAGTCAATGGACAAATCAATTTGGCATGAAAATTGGACCCAAAGCTATACAATTTAAAATGATAAATGAAAAAGAATGCCCACACCTGAGATAATGTGGATGGATACTTAAATGTCACTTAAATGTATACAGTACAGTGCATGATATAGAGGAGGGGAATTGTTTTTCCATGGCACCAGTTACAATAAAGATATAAATAATACAAAATAATATTTGAATAAAAAGACAGCAAGAAATAGGAACAGGTTCACAACAAATGTTCATTAATATAAATGTAGTGCAATAAGTTTAATAAATAAACTTAATAGCTAAACTTGAATTTTAGCAACACATAATGTAATTGTAATGTTTTCCTTCCCTCTGTGATTTGCAGGCTCGTCTGGTGGTGCCAGTGACTACGTGAACTCTTTGACCCATGAGGGGGAGTCTGCTTGTTACCTGGCAGCACAGCGTGGACACCTGGCAGCGGTCCAACTCCTCCTGAAGGCACACTCCAACATCAACCAGCTAACAAACAACCTGTCCTGTCCTTTGTATGCAGGTACTTGGACACTGAGCACATTTAAACCTTTATACATATCTGTATTTATGTACATGAACCTGTTCAGATTTGAACTCATCAAATCATTTTTGTTATCTCTATTCATACTATTACTACATGTTTATTCTTATTTTGTATTCTCATTATCATTCTGTTGCTGCTACAACAAGAATCTTATATACATTTCCTTTTCGTGTTACATTTGATATGATTAAATTACATTTTAAGCATCAGTTTGCACGACTTTAAAGCAGATGTGTGTCTCTGTAGTTGGCGTAAAGAAGTGGAATTCTTTGCCGAATGATTTAAAGGGCTGTAAGAACATTTTGTATGTTTAAGAAAACGTAATTAGACAGTATGAAGTTGACTTTTGATTGTGTTCTGGTTTTATGTTTCAGTATTTGTAAGCAACTGTGACTGAAAGAATATTGCTTTTATCTTACTTTTTTTTAAGAAAGGAAGGTAAAAATAGGTTTTCCTCTCCCTGCTCCTTTCCACCATGTGCTATAGAAAGAAAAAAAACTAGTGTACATGTTTTTTAAAGTGTACATGTTTTGTTTTAAAATAACTGCCATGTGTGGAATAAACAAATAATCAATCCAACTGCAAACTTAACGATCTGTTTTCCACCAGCTGTAGACGGCGGGCACACAGCGGTTGTAGAGCTGCTGGTCAGCAGAGGTGCAGAGGTCAACAGAACACACACCTCGTCCTGCTGGACCTGCCTGCATCAGGCTGTTTATAAGGTAATACTGGAAGTCACAAACACACACACAACTCTCTGAGGCCAATCCTTTCATAGAAACTTGTTTCTCTTCTCCTAAGGGTCACAGTGATATTGTGTGCGTTCTGGCCAATAGGAGCAACCTGGAGGCACCAGATGACCACAAGATCTCCCCGCTCTTTGTGGCGGCACAGTATGGACAGCAGGAATGTCTGGAAATTCTTGTAAATGCTGGTAAATAGCTGTTTTCTGTCTTTGTGCATGTGCTTTTTTTTCGTAGCTCCAAGTATACCTTTAGTTGTTGTAATTTAATTTAAGTCAGAGAAAGGGCTGTAACTTCTGCTTTTTGCCAATTTGGTTGCCTTTTTTAAAATGTATTTATTCGTTGATTGGCCTATAAACTTTTGATTATGATAAAAATGTCTATCGGCACCCAAAGCCCAAGACGACATCTCAACATGTCATGTTTTTTTCAATTCACTGTCACAGAGGACAATATTGACATTTGAGAAGTTCAAATGATTGTTTTTAAAAGAATACAATAAATGGTCAATTCACTGAATTGATGAAGCACTTTTATAGTCAGCTTCACCCATTCACACACTCGCACTATGCAATGGCGAGCAATTCAAGGTTTCATTATTTTGTCCAAGGACACTTTGACTTGTTGACTGCATGGGCCGTGGTAACCTTCCACTTGATGGATGACAGCTCTATCTCCGTCACTCCAGAGCCACAGCCACCCATAGTCTATTGTCAGAGACCTGACCAATTCCAACAATCCACCTCTTTACAATACATTACAATACAGGTGCTTTATTGGCATGACCACATCTTAAACGTAGTATTGCCAACAAGGCGTTACAACAACTAAAACAAACACTTAACATACATGTCGTGGCTTCCTTCCTTGTTTATCTATCAAGCCACTAGACGCCTTAAACAGAAATGTTTCACTCGTTTCCTTTCCTTTATATTACTTACAGTTGAAGAGTTGCTTGGCCTCTGATGGTTAGGATGATGTTATGCGATATGTTGCTCAAAATAAAACAACACACTTTTACACATGCAACAAAGAAAAGAGGCCTTTACAATATTCAAAACAAATAGGCACCACTCAAATAAAATAACAAACAACTTAGGTATTCTTTCTTTCTTGATAAGGCTTATATAACTTAATAACTTAAAGGGTAATTGGACGGTTAAAAACTGTTCCTCGACGGCGTCTTTCTAGCAGGTTGCCCATCACTGTCACTTTAGCGCAGGCACCCTGGGAATTGTAGTCTGTTATAGTGTATTGACTACAGACGTCACAATTAGGTGGCCTTTCTTATAAAAACAAAATACTGACTCTAACAATACATGTCAACAATACATTTGGTACAACAGCAAAACACCAAACATACTGTACATGCCACATCTCTTCTGGAGTCCCAGCTACTCTAACTAACTAACTAACTACCCTAACCCTAACCCAGTAAGTAATATTCATAATTAATTGTGTTTGATTTGGTTCTCACTTTAGGTGCCAATGTGAACACCCAGGCAGCTGATCTGGCCACGCCGCTGCTGATCGCCTCTCAGGAGGGCCACCAGGGGTGTGTGGATCTCCTGTTGGACCACGGGGCCGATCCCAACATATCCTGCAGTCGTGAATGGCCCCAGCTTCCCATTCATGCCGCTGTTGAGTTTGGACACATCGGGTACTGACGCCTAACTAGACTCCTTACCTTCTTAGAGTGTGACTTTGTATACAGAAGCTACATCTAGTTGTGATGGCTAAAAAAAGATTGCATTAAGAGAGAAATTCCCTGTTGGTGCTTTATAATATGGACTTTTTAATGGTTGAGAAGCCAGATTATTGATCACTTTGTACTCCAAGCTATCATCAATATGATAAACAATGCTGTCACAGGTCAGGAGATTATAATTCTGGAGGAGGTTGAAACAATTATCAAAAGTTATCAGAGAAACAAACTGAATAAATGTTTGCTGTAGCTAACACTGAGATGCAGATATTTTACGTGAAATTGTTTTATTCAGTGTTCTGGAAACTCCTAGGACCCAATACCATTTTACAACGCCACCAATACTCTGTTTTTTTGGTCATTGTTTTTGATGGAAAGACCCCTATATATAAAATATATTATTATTATAATATTTATTGAGTGTTTAACAAATCACTTCTCAGCACTAATTATAATTTAAAAACACATGTTACCCTTCTTCCGTGTTGCTGAATGCAAATGTACCCATACTGTTTTTCCTTAACCCTCTCCAATGTTGTCCATCCAGTGTCCTCAAGAGGCTGATAGCTGCCACAGATCGTGTGTGTGACCAAGGGGAAGGCATGGTGAGTCCACTGTATGTGGCCCTGCAGTACGATCAGAGCGACAGTGTGGAGATGCTCCTGAGGGAAGGTTACAGCCCAGATGCCCAGGACTGCACTGACATCCTGGACATCCGTTCCCCGCTCTGCATGACCTTGTGTCGCACATCCAACGAGCCAAAGAGGTTTGTTAAAAAGCACATCTGACTTCCTCACGCACTCCAGTAACAAAATAAAATACATCATTTGCAGAGGTGGGAGAAGTACCCAGATCTTGTACTTGAGTACAAGTACCAGAGTGTAGGAATACTCTGTTACAAGTCCTGCATTCAAAATATCACTCAAGTAAAAGTACAGAAGTAATACAATCAAAATATACTTCAAGTACCAAAAATGACTGCAGATACCAGAATAATATATATGATATGTTTTCTAATGATTGATCATCAAAGTGTTCTCAAAGCTGGTAAAGGTGCAGCTAGTTTGAATGACTTTGTAGACTGCAGGGTAGCTTGTGAATTTACTCCAGGTGGAACTAAAGTCTGATTTAACACTTGATTAGATTTCACATTATAAATATAAATCTGTAAAGTAACTAAAGGTACAAAATACATGTAAGTACACGATTAACCTCTGAATTGTAGTGGAGTAGAAGTACAAAGTCACATTAAATTGAAATACTCAAGTAAAATATAAGTATCTCAAAATTGTATTTAAGTACAGTACTTGATTAAATGTACTTTGTCACCTGGTTTTGATTAGAATCTCTTTTAGTGAATTGCTGATAGCTGCAGGAGCAAGATGGAGTGAGGAGGACTGGATTTATGCCTTGGCCACGGACAAAACAGACCTGCTGCAACTGATACTGAAGCACAGATGGATCCCTCGGCAGGATACTGCGACCAGGAAGTGCTCTGCACCGCATCATCCTGGGAAAACTGTGTTAAAGCTGCCGGAAGTGAGGGACCTGCTCTGTGTGGCTCTAAACCAAGTACACTTTGCCGCCTGCTGGCTTCCTCTGCTACTGAAGGCAGGACTGGAACCTTCCTTGCTGCTTCAGCCCCACATGTAAGACTCTTCTCTCACAAGGGCTCTGCAATATATGATTTTATAGTCATTGCAATGTCCGCACAAGGATTTTGTATTTGTCCGGTACATGGGAGTATCAAAGCAAATCTGCACTTTTGGGGCCTTTTGTGTTCAGTTGGAAATAAATAAGATAAGATATACTTTATTGATCCCAAATTAAGAGATGTTTTCCTTACAGCAAAATGTTCAAACAAGGCATTTTACATCTTGTGAAAAATAAAAGAGTAGAAAATAAACAAATATAAAATATAAACATCTAAATAAAGAAAAAAAACGGAACTAAAAAGTAAAATATATTCAAGTTGAGAAGGATTCAAATATCTGAACACAAATAAACACTATGAAAGGCAACATTGCAGCTAACACAATTAATAAATAGGGTATTATTTTTGGAAATAATGTCCTTTAATTGTATTCATTAAGCATGTTGTTGTTTTTTTAGTAGAAGAATGAAATCATAAATTGTGCAGGTCTACTTTTTACTTTTTCATTCCATAGTAAAGTATCAGATGGTTGATCAATTTCTTTTGTTTTGCTTTCTAGGTTGGAGCAGGCAGACAGTGAGGTGCTGAATTACCTGCTAGAGTTTGTGAACTGGTCGACTCTATCTCCCCCTTTGAAACATATTCTGGATCGAAGACGAGCAGAGAAGACCTGGGAACCATGTCCTCATTTTGGTAGAACAAATACACTTCAGATTTGCTTTAACTAAACTGTAGTCAACTTCAGGTTATCACAATTTCCCTTTTGTCTTTTCTCCTCCCTTCCTTCCAGACTCCATCCCCTGCCTCTCCCACATGTGTCGGCTGCAGGTCAGGGTGGTGCTGGGGTCCGATTCACTGATGGGAACGGATGTAGTGGAGCGGCTCCCTGTGCCCTCCCTGCTTAATGGCTTCCTCCAATTCAGAGACATCTCGGAACCTTCTTACACACACTCGCCACAATCATCTCCACTTTCAGAACGCATACATGAATATGAGAGTACACACCAACACCGACATGTTCTGTAACCCCATCCTGACTCCCCCTTTATAATGATTCAAGGTTGCTGAAACCATCTTTTTTATACCGATTGACAGTTTCATTTAAGCTTGTTACAGCTCATCGTGGCGAACATATGATGTAATGTAACATTCTAATTATATATACTGACCTTTGCTTTATGGCTGAATCAAATTGATATATTTCAGTCTTTTTGTGCATCATTGTATACATATCTCATGACAAATTCACCATGCATCTTAGGAGAGGTTAAAGGTCAAACACTATACAAAAGAAGTTATGCGGGTTTTATATGTTTGTCTACAGAGTGAGGCAATGAGTTTTCAAAAGACCGGTTTCTGCCAATTTCATGAATGTATATGTATATTCTGTATGTATTATCATTATAATGTAACACTTTGTCAAAAATAATTACTTATTATCTCTTGAGAATGACTTACAGTAGTACAGGGATACTTAACATATGGCCAGCGGACCACATTTGGGCCAGTAAGGGTTCAGGCGGCCGCAATCATTTTCAAATGAACAAATATAATAAATCTATTCACAATAGGAATTAATACTTGTAATCTTAATGTACATAAGGCATAGGTTTGCATTAACAAAGCACCAGAGTGACTAAGTGAGCCTCTTTATTATATTCAAAGTTCAAGGGTACTTTTTTGGCCCCTGGCCTGTTGTTATTTTGGACAAGTGACTCAAGGGTAGAGCAAGTTGGCTATCCATGACCTAGTACATCAAAAGATAATGACTTAGTGTTTTAAAATAATGAATGAGTGCCTCAAAATAATGACTAATCTAACTCATTATATTCAGATTCTAAATCAGTATATCAAGATGCTTGTATATATTTGCTTCCATATGTTTATGCGGGCCAGTAGCATTTATGGTTTATGGTATAAAACCACAAAGTATATTAAGTATTAAGTATTTTTGCTATTGTTCTGTTTTTGATATGAAATAAAAGCCATTTGTTTTCATTCTGATTGGCGCAAACCTTTGTCATTAGCACCTAGACAGATCTGATTGGTCAGCGTCACTTGCTCTGTATTTTGACAGTAGGAAGTAGCTAGGTAAAAAAACAAGACAGCTCATTCAGGGGGTCTTCTTGACATAAAACATTATCTGTAATGTAAGGCCGTTAAACCGCACGTCGAGGAAAGATATGCCTTAATGTATTTTATACGTGAGTATGTGAAATGTTCTTTTTATCAGTGCTTCTATATGTTTCCTCGTTATCGGCTGTGTTGCTGTAGCTTGCTAGCTTGATTATTTTGCTTCACCGCATTCAGCGCGAGCTCAGATGATGCAGAACAAACGTGTCATTTCTAGCTGTTCATTGTGCTCACAGAATCGCATACACGTTTTCTAATTTCCATTCATCATTGGAACAAAGGGGTGAATACGGTGCTCCCCTAATGCTGACATTTCAGCCTTGCCAAAAGACCCCACAGCAGGGTAGCGTTGGTTCAGAGGCTAACGTCAGCTAACTAAACGCTCATCTGACAGTACGCTAGGTGTCATTCTCCCGTACGCTTTGCAGACAAAAGCCACTTTACAGGGTGATATTACATTTGTCATTGTCCACACGTCTACCCCTGGTCCCTGCCAGGGGTCATCATCACCCCAGTGTTAGCTGCTATGAAGCTGTGTATGGCTCACTGAGATGAAGGAAGAGCAACATAGTTCATTTTAAAGCTCACACTATTTGTTCATCAACAAATAATGTTTAGTCTATCAAATGTCATGAACAGCCCTAAATGCATTTCACTGGAATTGTCCTTAATACAATTTCAAGTGACGCATAACATTGATGATTGATTGATAAAGACTATTTAAATTGTTATCTGAATTAAAATAATAATGCAAGAAATGAAGCTTAGTATGCGTTGAAAGTAAGTCAAAGTGGCGTTACTGCTTTCATTATTGTTGTGTGTTATAGCAATGAAGCTTGTTTTATAAATCCAGCTCAAGTGACAGAAAGGGTGTTTTATCATTGTATTTTGAATTAAAACAAATGTTTACTTGCAGCTGAGGCGAGCATTACAGAGACGACTTCTCGTCCGTACGTCATCCAGATGAGGCATGCTGGAAGTATGCAGCCCGTATATAGAAAAGATGCTGGAGTCTGGCACCAAACAAGAAGTCTTCTCTACAAAAATCTGCTCATCAAATGGAGGACCAAGCAACAGAGTCTCCAGGTGCTTATGAATCTGTTCAGGGAGGAAGATACTTCTGCTGTGTTGTTGTTGTCTTCATATCCAATAATGTGTCATGCAGCCAAGTCAATATTTACTTTGAGCCATGGCACAATAACATTATGTGTGAAATAATAGAACAAAAGCAACCAAGCTTATTCTGTCTGGAGAACAGCTTGTGCAGTAATAACAAGGAACACCTAATGAAAGAAATGTAGAAGTGACAGTTTAATATATTCACAATAACAATACCCCCCCTTTAGTGTTAATAGCTTACATGTATGGCCAGGTTTTGAATTGAACAAAGTATTTGGTTACGTCAATTATACTTCTTTTACCCCTCACAGTAATGTGGGGAAGAAAAACATGTTTAGGCCTGTATTGTAGCAATATCTTACATTCCACACCGTTGTGTTATGGCTAGCACACTGTCAGTGTCCAGAGGTCTGTATCTCTCTCTGGGGTTGTTCCAGGGAGCCCTTAGTTACAGTTGATAAGCCTTTGAATGGGATCATTGTGTCACACTTGTGGCTGCTCCAGTCAGTACAACCAAAAGAAAACTACATCCAAACCAAGTCCTTTGGTTAAGATCTTCTTAAATTAAACGCAATGTATATATTTAAATAAAATAAAATAGATGACCTGTCCCTTTTTTACCTTCCAATGTCTCGCTTGTTACAGCATGCATTTTTCAGTTGCCCTGATGCATTTTTAATGTCTGTGTATCACATTGTCTTTGGAAAGGTAGCACTCTGGGACCCCGAGGAGCTTCATGTTCAGCAGTTTGTAAAGTCCAGTTTTTTGCAGCTGCACTGCAATTAATATAGCTTGTTTACTTAAAAGACCATTTGAGTGTAAAAAGTGTTATTATGCACACATAAAATCCAATGTGAACCAAATCTCCTTATTGATGCCTTCCCAGTGGACATGTGTTAACCCTAAGCCCTATAATATGTGTCTGGGTAAAGCTCTGTAAAGGCCTGACGAGCTATGAAATCAGCTCTTGACGTGCCAGTGGCTCTCAATTATTTTTTTCCATTTACTGTGTTTCTCAAGGTGGAACGATAGCATGTATTTTATGGATGGAAGAGAAACAATTTCTAATGTTATTTATCAAGAAGTTGTATATCCCCATTGAAGCAATATTAAAAGTGCAACACTATTGCATAGATGGGAGGTATTTTGACACCCAATGTGCTCTATTAACTTGTTGATACATGTTCTAACCGTCACCAATGTTCAAAAGCTAAACCATATCCAAATCCAGACTTCCGGGTTTTCTAATCAGCTGCTCCTTTTATGTATCTTTCTCTGCAGGAACTGATCCTACCTCTGCTTCTGTTGGGTCTTCTGATACTCATCAGCACCCTGAATCCTCACGTTTATTATGGAGGCATCAGCACCGTGGACCTGGAGCCCGAAGACCACTTCTTCAAGGGCTTGGGCTACACACCAATCACTAACATCACCAACCGCATCATGGAAGAGGTGGCCCAGGAGATGCGTAAGAACCATCTCATCCTTTCAAAAAGAAATACAGCCTTGTGATGTTCTTGACAACTGTACATCTGTATCAAATGGAATAGGGACTGAAGATGAAAACTAGAAAGTGTTGAGGCAAATCTACTTGTTGTATGACACTTTCATCCTCCTTCTTGTGTCTTCAGACATGCAGCATCATCTGGAGATGTTTGCCAGTGAGGAGGACCTGGAGAACGCCAGCCTTTATGAGCCTTCCAGCTACGTCGGTGTGGTGTTCCTGGACAGCTCCGCCACATCTTACAGGCTACGCTTTCCGTACAACCACCTGCCCTTTCCCAGCGATTACACAGAATCTATTGGTATAGTCTAATTGAGCATTCTTTATTTTGCCTCCTGTATTTATATATATATATATATATTCATAAATACATATATTCATCGTTTTCAGAACCCCCTCTTCAGTTATTGTGACTACTAAAAGTTTAAAATTACATAGACCTCATATATATAATACACTCTGCCGACAACAAGAATTGTTGTATAAAGACACCATGCTAAATGCTTTGAATTTAAATTATATCTTAAATTAATCAGTTGTCAATCAGTTGATATCTAAGAAATGACATCCAAATCAGATGTAGGTAGGTGTACGTCAAACGATATGCCTATGATATGACACACCACACACTATAGAGAAAGTATATTATATTAGCTTACTGTATACGTAATGTAAAGGCCTTATGTATTTGTGCTTGTGTTCCTCTAGCAAACTGTGTTACCAGCTCAGTGAACTGCAGAGCGGCTAACTACTGGTACTCTGGCTTCATCCGCCTGCAGTCTCTGATCGATGCAGCCATCATCCAGGTGAGTCAGGCCAGAGAGGAGCACAGTGTTCTCCAGTGCACCCCCACTAAAGAGGGAAGATATGGTGCGTGTGTTGCACAGGCTAACATATAATGCAACAAAGAATGTGCAGTCATAAAGCTAATGCCACAGACAATTCAGAAGACATTTTGTGTTTTTAGAAAATACATGAAGGGTTTATTGTTATTCCAAGATGTCAAAGGTACAGTTGTTCAAGAAGGCTCTGTTATAGTGCTGGAACTATGAGTCAATTACATACAATGGCATTGTTGGAAAAAATTGGGCATATTTATTTGAGAAAGTTATACATCTAAAAAGAGAAACTATAATATTCCTTTGAGGCTCATTAGTCATAAATTACCTAAACAATTATTTCAACATTATGTTTTTATTTTTTATTATTAATATAGAAAGACATGTTGATGAATGAATCTGTAATGATTAGGATCATAACTTAATGTTTAATGGTGTGCTTGTGAATGGTCCATCTTTATTGTACAGATGCAGACGAAGCGTTCTGTTAGGAGTGAGATGGACCTGAGTGTAGTGATGATGGGTCAGCCAGGCTCTGTGGAGGTGCAGAAATTCCCCCACGCCCTCATCTCCATCTACCTGGTCCTGGCCTTTACGCCGTTCGTCACCTTCCTCATCGTCAACGTGGCAGCTGAGAAGGAACATCGCCTCAAAGACACCATGACCATGATGGGGCTCTACGACACCGCTTTCTGGTGAGGAGCAAGAGGCCCTCAGTCACTGCACTTTCAAATCATTTGAGTATTGTTTACATGAAAATCATTTGTAGAAGCTGCTTTCTTTGAGATTGTGTACGCCTGTATGCTTATGTGTTCATGTTGTCCAACAGGTTATCATGGGGTCTCCTGTACGCTGCCCTGGTAACCACCATGTCCTTCCTAATGTCCATCATCGCTACGTACACGGCCCTGTTCCCTAACAGTGATTTCTTGGTTATATTCCTTCTCATCTTCCTCTACGGAATATCATCGGTGAGTAGAGCTTTCATAGAGGGAAACTAGTAGAGATGTTAGACACATTAATATCCTCTTATTTACCTTTTGGTTTCATTATTATGCCTTTCATTAGTTTTTCTTTTGTGTCAATACATTGATCATTAAAACATTCCATTGCCCAATTCCTTCACCAAATGACACAGCTTTGTATTCAGCATATTGTCATAGCTTTAGTTCACATACAAAATATATGTTTTCTAAAGAGATGGCTGCCCCTATATTTTTGGATATTGCCAAAAAGTTTGTAAAGGGAATGATAAGTAAATAATGCAGTCATCAAAAAAGTTGAACCAGTGTGAAAGACAATGTTTACATTTGGCATTTTTGCATGAGAGCTCAGTGTGCACATAAGTTGGCATTAACCTATTTTTCTACTAAAGTTGTCACCATGGAAACGTTTGACTGTGAGCATACAACTGTAAGGACTTTTCAAATGTAGGTAGAGCTACTGTAGGAGACCTCAGTGTGTTGGTTGGTTTGATTTATGCAAGATTTGTAACTCCAATGGTTTAATATCTACAGTAGGTTGAGATACGTTAGGTCTTAAGTGATTGCCCTCCAACTAGAAAGATATTAGGGCAGCATTTCAAGCAAGACGTTTTTAAGTTGGTCATCTTGGAGAGTGATTTTGAAATTGGTGCACCGTCTCTAAGGCAATATCTTTTACCTGAATTATTATTACAGCCCTGTTTGGTTTCATCTGTTGGTGGATGATAGGAGTCATGGAAGAAATGAATTATTTTCCTTCCTCCTATCTCCCTCTGCTTTCTTTGACTCTTTTCTTGTTTCACAGATCTTTTTCTCCTTCATGATGACCCCGCTATTTAAGAAGCCCAAGTTTGCCAGCACAGTGGGCTCCATGCTGACGGTGGTGTTCGGTTGCCTGTCCCTGTTCACCGTGCTGATGAAGGACTTCCCTCAGCCTCTGGTCTGGCTCCTCTGCCTGCTCTCCCCCAGCGCCTTCTCCATCGGGATTGCACAGGTAACAAACACTTACCCACAAGATGCTCCACTGGTCATCTTCCAGTATATGCCTTTTTATGAAATACCTGATTGGCCAAGACATTTTCTTCAGGTGCGTACATACATTAAATCCATCTATTTAATGCAAAAAAATGTTGCACATTAAAAAAGAGTGGTAAAGGAAAATTCAAAGTTTAGCAAAAATATTTGTTATGGTATAAGGATAAAATCATGTGACAAAGTGCAAATTGTTATATATTTGGATATAAACTTGGCTAAAATGAATACTGGCTAGTTGCTATTATTCCCCTCCCATGATGCTTTGCCTTCACCAGGTTCCATACATTCAACATCCTATAACAATCAGTAACTAGCTATGAGACATTAGCAGCCCATCTATTGGCCACAGATGGTCATTGTGTGTGTGTGTGTGTGTGTGTGTGTGTGTGTGTGTGTGTGTGTGTGTGTGTGTGTGTGTGTGTGTGTGTGTGTGTGTGTGTGTGTGTGTGTGTGTGTGTGTGTGTGTGTGTGTGTGTGTGTGTGTGTGTGTGTGTGTGTGTGTGTGTGTGTGTGTGTGTGTGTGTGTGTGTGTGTGTGTGTGTGTGTGTGTGTGTGTGTGTGGTGTGTGTGTGTGTGTGTGTGTGTGTGTGTGTGTGTGTGTGTGTGTGTGTGTGTGTGTGTGTGTGTGTGTGTGTGTGTGTGTGTGTGTGTGTGTGTGTGTGTGTGTGTGTGTGTGTGTGTGTGTGTGTGTGTGTGTGTGTGTGTGTGTGTGTGTGTGTGTGTGTGTGTGTGTGTGTGTGTGTCAGGTGGTTTACCTGGAGGCCCAGGGAGATGGTGCTGTGTTCTCCTCCCTGGCTAACGGCCCTCATCCTCTGTACGTGCCCCTGTTCATGCTCGTTGTGGACTGCATCCTCTACCTGCTGTTAGCTGTCTACCTGGACCAGGTTCTGCCTGGTGAGTCAATTCAGATAGTTAATCACTAATTAATTTACAACTAATTAAGCAAGACGAAACAGCCACATTTCTCTGTAGGTTTAATCATAAACTGTCATTGTTATATTACAATTACCTTGTGTAATGATGTATTGTCTGAAATGCAGGGGACTTTGGAATGAAGCGGTCCCTGGTGTACTTCCTGAAGCCTTCCTATTGGTCGAAACGCAGAAAGCGTTACGTTGAAGTGAGCTCGGTATACGACGCAGAGGTGAAAGGCACTTCAGGTGGCGACGAGCATGTGGAGCCCATTTCACCTGAGTTCAGAGGGAAAGAGGCTATCCGGTAACAATCTGCACTAGCATACGACTATTAGTTAAATGTGTTCCATAGCTAAGTTACTACAGTTTGATCAAATGCTTTGTATAGAGGATGCTTTGTCGCACCATCATTTTGCCCTTGGCAGGTCAATTCAAATGTTGATGCTGTTTTATCACAAACTATGAGCCTTTTAATACTAAAGATGGAGGAGATGAATGGAGACTTTGAGAGTTTCATGCTCAGTTAAAAATGCTCTGGCTCTGTTCTTGGTTATTGTCACACCATTGTTCTGGCTGAGAAAGGCCTGTGGCAGCAGTCTGCTCTTCACTCTGGTACGCTTCTGTGTTTACACTTCTTGAAAAATGTTTTTCATTTCCTTTATGCTTCTTCTCTGGCAGCATCAATAACATCCATAAAGTGTACAAAGAGAAGGACAGCGTGGTGGAGGCTCTGAGAGGTGAGTCCCAAACACTTCCTTTTGAAGTTGAAAGGCTTTTCAATTAGCATGTGATTGTGATTAAAGATGCATTGCTAGCATTTTTCCTGGCAACATTGTAGTTTTAGTTTTTCTTTAGTAGATTACATTTAATGACGTTCATAACAAAGTTGAAATGAAAAGATATTAAATAACTCACCTGCACCACAGACCTTTCGAACCCTCTCAAATAAATAGTACAGAAACCCAGGCACAAAATTGGTTGTTTGACCTGTGGTTTATCCGTAGTTGCATTTCTAACTGTATTGTTCCCAAGTTGTTGCAGTATAAAATACATTACAAAATTACCTTTTTTATTTCCAGTTTTTTCATTATGATTGAAATATAAATATTTTGCCTGGAAGTTTATACATTTTTATTAAACAGAAAAAAGGTTCCTTTCCTTAGTTTCCCAACAACAATGCTGAAACAATATACTGGTCTGCCCTGCAATGCCTCTGTTGGGATCTTAATATGCATTTTTCTGGTTGATTTTCATGATGTCAGGTTTGACGTTTGACATCTATGAGGGCCAGATCACCGCTCTGCTGGGACACAGCGGGGCTGGAAAATCCACTCTCATGAACATCCTGTGTGGAATCTGCACGCCCACCAGTGGCTCGGCCACCATCTATGGCTCCCCCGTAGCAGAGATCGCAGATGGCTCCGAAATGAAGCAGCTGGTGGGAATTTGCCCCCAGTTTAACATCATCTTTGATGTGCTCACTGTGGAGGAGCACCTCCGGATGTTTGCTGCCATCAAAGGGATCCTACCCTCGGACATCGACGCTGAGGTGATTATCTAAACACTGGTTTAAAAGCCTCTGTCTTATATTCGTCTTGAGTGGTCAATATAATCACCAAATCAAATCATTCTTGATTGATTTAGTAATTTGACCTTAAAGGTGGGGTAGGTAAGTTTGAGAAACCGGCTCGAGATACACTTTTTGTTATATTCCATGGAATGCTCTTAACATCCCGATAGCAATGAATATCTTAAGTGCTTTGACTTCCATCTGTGGAAGCCGTGGCACTGTAAAAAGCACGACCAATCATCTGAGCCGGCCCGGCTAAAGTAACTGGATGGCCTACCTGCCTGTCAGCCTTCCATCTGTGCACAAACTTATCTCGTGCCCTCATTGGTCATGTGCGCGTTCGTGTGTTGGAGGAGGGGCTCTGTGAGGAAGTGGCAGATTTTCTCCGGTCGTGTATTTTCAAATTCTAGCGATCTCGAGCCGGTTTCTCCAACTTACATACCCCACCTTTAAGGGAATCTTTTCCAATTTGGCCAATGACTCTTCTCTTTGATAGGTTACCAAAGTGCTGAAGGATCTGGACTTGGAAAAAATTGCGACTGCTCAGGCCAAAAATCTGAGTGGAGGCCAAAAGAGGAAACTCTCTGTGGGCATTGCCATTCTGGGAGATCCTAAGGTACCTGGAGCTTTAAATGGATACATTTTTTATTTTTTATTTATGGTTTACTTGTTTATTTATAGGGGCCCTATCATGCTCTTTTTCAGGTTTCATATTTGTATGTTGTGTGGAATTATCAGTCAGTGTTACTTCAGCTTGGGTGAACCCTGAGCAGTTTGCATGGTGTCTGCTCCTCTCAGATCTTGCTCTTGGACGAGCCCACGGCCGGCATGGACCCCTGCTCCAGACACCAGGTGTGGACGCTGCTGAAGAACCGCAGAGCCGGCAGAGTCACTGTCCTCAGCACACACTACATGGACGAGGCTGACATTCTGGCTGGTATGAACCCTCCCTGTCACATAACATGCACTCACCCACATGCACAAAAGCAGAAGGCAGATTACCTACTTGGAAACTAAAGGCACAAATTCAGGCTTAACTTTTGAGATTTTAATTTTAGAATGTTTGAGCATTGCAGCTGTTTAACATTGTTTGAGTGTAATGAACAAAATCTGATGGATTTACAATTATTTAAAGTTACCCATCATATTTTTATTCGGCTCCTGGCAGTTTAAAAAAAGCATTGTTCATTTTTATGAAAGCGCCAACTTCCTCAAATGCTGTGTTTATAATGAAGCTGCTTTGGATTTCTGAGCACTTATAATTGCACTTGCAGACATGTAATGTAATGACTGTTTCTTCCCAACTATAATTCAAAAGTATCACATTTATCAATTTGCTGTTATTGTTATTCATCACAGATCCTATTTCTTTTCACCAGATCGGAAAGCTGTGATTTCTCAAGGACAGCTCAAATGTGTTGGCTCTTCTCTCTATCTCAAAGTCAAGTGTGGTGTTGGATATCATCTCAGGCAAGTATAAACACTACATTACTTCCTATCTTTGCATAATAATAACAAGTGACCCGAACGAGTAACCCTTTGAAAAATGGCCCGATGAATGAATTAAATGATGTTGAAATCTCAGGTCAATATATATTTGTTATGTTGCAACAACTTTTGGAACGGTGGCAATGCCTACATTTGTATTATTATTGAACTAGTGTGTTTTTCCTCTCACGCAGAATGTCTGTCAACGAGGGATGCGAAGCTGAAAAGATCACGTCATTGGTCAAGCAGCATGTTACCAAGGCGAAGTTATCTCGACAACATGACGCAGAGTTGACCTTCACTCTGCCTCTGGAGGGCATGGACATGTTTTCAGGTCAGTTCACATCTAGTTAAAGTGTCGATCCTTAAATATTAGTCCTTAGTCAGCAAATAGTAAAGGTATAAAACAATGACTTGGTTAACTCTTTATCTGACAGCTGACTGAGTCTTTCAATACTCGCTGCAATATTTCAAACTAATTCAAGGTCAAATAAATGACCAACATTACCGTCTTTTTTGTGGTTTTTATTAACTTGGTTTTATTTGATTTTCAGTTTCACGATACAAACATCACACTTTAGTCAACAGTTTTTACATTTCATTTTAGAATCAGCTGCATCTACAAAGCCAATACATTGAAAGAAACATGAGATAAAACAATACAAATGGAACTAAATAAATAAGTGGAAAAATATTCTAAAACATTAGATATATGAAATAAAAGATAATGATAATCCAGTGCCACTAAATACACCTTGATCAGAAGGTTGAGACACTGGAATGGCCCAGGAGATGTGGGGGAACCAAAACCAACTCACTAGAAGAGCGCAGTAATGGCGGGACTCCAACTTCAAACTGTTATTATCTATCTGATAGATTTCCCTTATCAGTCCATCAATTGTAGGTTGGGGAGTCAGGTTTTAACTACTTAATTGTGATACATTAAATTGCTCCTGTAAGCAATATTTGTCAAATATATGTTTAGCTATAACACTTAGTAGTGCCACCTTTAGATCCTTTATGACATTTTGCTGGAACACTTCATTCTAGAACGTTCTTAGTTTAGGGGACATCTAAAACACATGGGGATGGTTGCACACTTGTCTTGTTTTATAGACCCATTTCTAATAATTACAGTTTGTTCAGTGTCAATCTCACTGAAACACTTTGTTTGTCCTGTGACTACTTCATTCAAAATGTCAACCTGTGTTCTGCCAGCTAGATGCTTTTGAATGTAAGGCTGCAGCAGCATGAAATGTTAGGTTTGCGAGAATCTCCACACACATCTTTTTATTCTAACATTTGAATCAGTTGTTCACAAGCCTCCTCACAATTGTGTTTCCTTTTTCCGCACTAGATAGTGAATCAACAGACACTTAAAACAATTAAAATCGTCTTTCTTACTGTCTAAATGACGTCCCACCCAGGTAAATGTTGAAATAATGACTCATGTGTGACTAAGCTTTCAATGTAACAGCATTGGACCAGCACCCAGTACTAATTCATTTCTGTTTCTCAGGCTTGTTTTCGGAGATCGATTGCCAACCCAATCTGGGAATTATCAACTATGGGGTTTCTATGACAACCCTGGAGGATGTTTTTCTTCGTTTAGAGGCAGAGACCGAAGTAGACCAAGCTGGTGAGTGTGTCACCTAAGCAGATCTCAATAAATCCCGTATGAGTGTTTTTCAGTTTGCTTGTTTCCTGTCTTCAGACTACAGTGTGTTTAATCGGGAGCAGACGGAGGAGGAAGGTGACAACGCCTCTTTGGACGATACCGACCAGCGGCTGCTGACCTTCTCTGATAACAAGTCTGACGTCGTGTCGGGTCACGCTCTGTGGCGGCAGCAGTTCAGCACCGTGGCCTGGATGCACATGCTCAACATGCGTAGGGAGAGGAAAGCCTTCATTTACACGTGAGTGTTCAGAGACAAATCATGTTTGAAAACAAGTACCACTATTCTTAAGCTTCACTTATCAGTAACCGCTTCCAAAACGTATATCCAGCATTCAGCTATGCTAAAACAAGCCTTACCTAGTATTTTGCAGGCTTTATTAGAAATGAGTCTAATTTGGAAGTCATCTGCAGATTAGTTCCATACCCAATATGTCATGATCCACTTAAGTTAGGCCTAATGCAAGATGAATACATTCCTGTTTTTTGTTTTGTTTGCCTCCATCTTAAGTGAAAGGGAGCCTGGGAGAAAATGAAGATCTGACTCCGTTTGATGCGAACTGCACTTTACTAGTTTAAACATGTTTAATTATCAATATCTAATTTATAAAAGGCACAAAATGCACTATTTGGACAACTTCTCAACAACACTCTCAATAAATAGAAATACACTTAGAACAGTTACTTTCGTAAACCTGAAGTGAATACATTTTGGAATACTTATTGAATTTATTGGTGGAAAAGTTTCATCACAAAATGTAATATTCATTACCGGCAGAACTGTGTGCACACTGCACGGCGCTGCAGCATGTCTGTGAGCGAGAGAGATGCAGCGTGTCTGTGAGGCCCCGCCCCCGCACGCAGATGAGAGAGAGAGAGATCTCTTTTAAAATATATTGAAAGTTAGAAACGGAGATGGTTAGATAAAATGTGCAAGATAACGTTGATGTAGCATTTCTTTATTGTCGAAATTATGACATTTATAACGGGATCAAATCAAAGTGAATGGCCTGCTGCTGCTGAATGCATGGGGCAAGTGACTGGAACAAGTTTTAAAAGTTATTACATCGTTTCAGATAATAATAAATAATGATAATTAATAATGATAATTCATTCTATTTAGGGGCGCCTTTCAAAGCACCCAAGGACACCTTACAATTCATAACATATTCTAAGGAAAGCTTGAGGAAATAAAAGGTAGATTCTATATCATTGTAAAACATAAATTTGCACTTTATGAAAGAGCAAATTGTGACAAATGTACATATTTAATGTACTATAACCTGTGTTTGCTAATATTTATTTTTGCTAACTATTCCCTACTAAACTTACCTTAAACTATATTTCTCTTATAGCAGACTTAGGTAACTGATCAAATATGTAATTTAAACAAATGGTTAAAAGGTTTATATTATGCTCTACAATGTGCCCTTTTGTGTTTTTGAAACATTGTGGGTTCCACTGATTGGTCCTGTCTTTCCTTGCAGTCTGGCCCTGTTCCTGGTGTTTGTGGCTGCAGTGCTCGTCCTTTCTCTGGCCACAGGAAACATCCAGATGCACTCCTCAGAACGCCAGTTTCTACCCATTTACCTCCTCAACAAAAACCAGATGCCGCACAGATACTCTACCGGCCTCCTGGTTCAGAACTCCTCAGGTCAGTCCGGGAGATGTTCTAAAGGATAAGTATTTATTCATAGCAATTATGCAAAGAAAGATTTGCATACTGTAAATATTGTGACCGGCTTCTAACTGGTGTAGAACTGTTCAATTACACCTGAGAAGAGAGTCAATGGGAACTGTCCCATGGGTGTAATTCTAACGAGGATGACCCTTTCAGTATTCCTTTACTCTCTCTGCATTTGGAGCTCCTGACATCAGCTGTTTTCTAGCACATTGCTTTGAAGTGTTGTTTTTGTTATTGTGCCAACAGGCTCTGATATTTCTGACTTCATCCACAACCTGGAGTCTCAGGACCTCAAAGTAGATCTGATGAAACACAGCGACTACATGGCTGCAGCCCCCCACAGCGCCGCCATCAAAGTGACGGGATCCAGCAAGGTTATTATCGTACAGATTCAATCAAAACAAAAAATTAGCAGTTATGTTAGTAATGTTCCAGATGAAGGGCTCTTTGTTTAAGTGCTGCTAAGTACTCCAACTGAGAGCCTTATATTTAGATTGAGTGGACTCTGTTAACACTTTGTTTCTGTATGTCGACAGGGGTTCAGGTACAGTGTTGCGTTCAACAGCACCACCGTTCACTCCTTGCCAATGGCTGTCAATGTATTAAGCAACGCTCTTCTAAGAGGTCTGAATGGTACTGGACAGATAAGAACCTGGACCAAACCATTTGATTATGTGAGTATTTAAAGACATACTTCAGCCCCTAAATGATCCTTGTATATCAATGACTCAGCCTCTGTTCATATGAGCAGATCATATATATCCTTTGACCCTGTGCCATCCCTCAGCAAATGCCCGATGCCACGTCCTATGCTCTGGTGTACATAGAGGCCATCATTCTGGGGATGCTGGCTGCTGGGATGCCTGCGTATTTCGCCATGGACCACACTCGAGACAGAGAGGTAATCACTAACTCCCACTGATAATGATTCTAACGATATTTTTGATCTGTACAACCAGGGAATTATTTAGCAAAGATAAAAGTTTTAAGAAAGTTAAGGTTTTTTATTTCTTGATTTTGAATTGTAACCATAGCTTTGTACCTAAAAGAAAGATAGGAGTGATTTTACTGCAAAGGGCTAATATAGGGAAATATTCTGCAGAGCTGCTGCAATTAAAGTGATTATTGACATTTTAAAAAATCACCAACTTTTAATAATATTTAGTCAGTTATTTTGTATGCATAATTGGCAGAAATGCTTGTTTTCTGTATTTTGTATGACATATTATTCACATCTTTAGGTTTTGGACTGACAAACTAAGACTTTAAAGACTTCACCTTGGACCTTTAGAATCTGGGGAAAAAAAATGTCAGTACTTTCTGACATTTTAAAAACCAAAGGATAAACTATGAATCCAGGAAATAATTAGAAGATTAAATTACAATGCAAATAATTGTTAGTTGTAACCCAACTACTGTGCACTCGTAAACCTCTCCTTTGCTACATGTGAATTTTAAACAATGTTTTTGTGGCACTTGATTGGACAGTTTGAGAAATGGAAAGCAGCAGGTAACATGAAAGAAGGGATCACATGTGACAAAGGTTCGGGTATGTCGTGGTTACGTGTTTTTTTGTGTTAGATGCAGTTGGCCTATCACAGGTCCCAAGTCCTGAAAGATTCAGTTGCTCCATTAGTGCCCCTTACTCTCCTGTAGAGCAGAGACCACCATCGCAACAGCCTTCCTTTACTCTTCTGCAGATGTTTAATACTGTTGGCTATAATCAGGGCTGGATCTTTCATCACATTTACATTTAAATACACAAAATGCGCAGCTTTCTTAGTTAAAGATAATGATTAGCCTTTTCCAAAAATGTTTTTATATAACAATACAATCTGCTTCAATATTGCACTATATTTGTTGCTATTTATAAAGCCTTTAAAAAACATGTATTTGCTTCTTGTCGTGCTGACAAGTTCTATTTATTTAAAAAGCGTTGATATATAAAAAAATGTTTTATTGAATTGGATCAATGGCTTTATTCAAAAGCATTTCATTTTTATGTCTGATGGTGTCCTAAAACATGACAACAAACATTCACCCCAATAGAAGCTTCGAATGTAAACCTGGTACAGCTACAGCCCTAATTATATTAAAATGATCAAATAGATCTCATATATAAGGCCGTATTTTCAGCTGTGTGTATATTTGGATGTTTTTGTCTCCTTCAGATCAAGTGTCGCTCCACACTGCGTATCTCTGGCCTGGTCCCGTCAGCGTACTGGTGCGGCCAGGCAGCGGTGGACATCCCCTTCTACTACCTCATCCTCTCCTGCATGACCATGATCCTCTTCTCCTTCAACACCGGAAACCTGCTCACCTCCAACAACCTCACCTCTGTGGTCTGTACTTTAAACATGATGCTTCACTTCACAGGAAACAAGCTTGTTAGGTGAACACCTTCTTGGACAGCAATACCTTTAGGCTGGAGCCACACAAGGACGATAACGCAAACGGACCGCAATCGTTATCAAAAAAGTCTACGTCCACGTATATCCACGTGTCCGTTCACACGAGACCGCTCGAAAGCGCTGGAGACGCTGTAGTACATATGCCGGGCCTGTAAGTTGCGCTGTACTCCTGCCACAAAAGCAACGAAGAAGACTTCCCGCGCATGGTTGCCATGGTTGCCCTTCTGTTTATTCTCCGCTGTGGACGCTCTGGCTATTTTCCTCCCTCCCCGAGGCAAGCGTTTGCTCCTGCTGCTGTAATTCTCTCCGGTTAGTCCACCAGCAGATGACAAACACCCACCTCTCCGCCTCTTCCAAGGGACGAGGGGACCGTGCGGCAGAGTTTCAGTTCATTTTTTTCCGGCGGTCAACATGTCCGTTAAAGTTTAAATCTTCCGGACAAAATTAGAAAAGTGCCGGTCAAAGGTCTTCTTTGTTATTTATTGAGCTTTAAAACAAATGAATAACGACTCTGTATAAGAATAATAAACGGAGCCTCTCTTCTCCTCCCCCTCTTCTGACAGCCCAGCAGCTGTTCTCTGAGCGGGAGAGGTGGGGAGAGGCGGGGCTATTGCTTCAACGTTATCAGGAAATGATCGTATAGGCGTAAACACGGAGGCGTTTGCCCCCCCAGACCTTTTAGTTTGCAGATCTACCCACCTTGGGACCCGTTATCATTTTCTGCATTTGCATGTCGGCCTTGTGTGGCCAAACCGTCTATCTGATAGAGAACTGGAGCAGATACGACCGTTATCGTCCTCGTGTGGCCTTAGTTTCTGTGAAAAGGTGTCCTTTGGTTCCACATTGTTGGCAGATTTAACCATCAGATAACACATTACACACACAATGCTAGACTTTCGGTATAATATTTAACTTTTCTTCTTCAACATTTCTGAAAAAACTATACCCGTTTTATACATTTGTTCAGTACTGTACTCGCATTATCCCAAATGTTTCCTACATTTTTCAAACTTAGAGAATTCTATACATTAAATCAAGGTTAAGGTCCATGGTCAATGAGCCTTCTAGTTATCTGCCAGATGCTTTTACAAATCGACTTTTATTACATTTGAAACCTGGTCGTATTGAACTAAACATTTGATCCTGATGATTGATTTTAGTCCTCAGACTTCAGGATCTTAAATGATCCGATAAACAAGCTGAGCATACGTCAGCAGTAGCATTTATAAATCAAATCTATAACCAATGATACAATACATATGTTGTTATGATTTCTCTGTTCTCTTAGGTGCTGTGTACTGTTGGCTTTGGTCCAGCCATGATCCTCTTCTCCTATGTGTGTTCTTTTGGCTTCGCTCGAGTCCAGAGCAACAGAGATTTCTTCTCTGTAATCTCCATGATGGTGAGGCGGGACGCATTGTGGCTTCACATTGAGTAAACTATTTGCAGGGTGGTTACAGCTCTATTTTCATTAAGAACTGTGATCACTAGTGCCTGAAGTAATGTTACAATAACTCAAATAAAAAGTGTATATATTGGCTGTAGTTCAGCAGCTCTAATGTCACACTGCACATGCTGTGAACGTGTTTTAGATTCATATTGGTTTTATTGTGTCTATCTTACCATTACCTTACTGTATGATGGTCATATTTTGGAGTCACGTGAAAGGTTACTAACTGAGCGACTTATGTTTCAGGTGTGTGTGGTGTCGGCTTCGCTGGTTCAGTTGTCATTTGTAAACGACAACCCTGAACTGACCAGAAACCTGCACAACGCCCTGTGTTTCTTCAACCCTCTGTACCCTCTCATGGGCTGCCTCAACTGTATCACCAAGGTACGGGCTCAACAGGCTCAACAGCACTTCTTCCATGGGTTTCTTTAAAACCTGCATTAAAGGGATTGTTCTACTTGTTTAAAGGAGGTTGTTGGATTTAAACCCTTCCGTATATTTGGATGCACATACAGTACTGTACTACGCATTCTTCCTGCTCTCATCAACCCTCCCATTATAAAAGCAAAGGAAACTTTTTCCAGTTTAAATAACAGTTAAATAAAAGCTATTTTTGGAGATTTTCAGGAGTTGTTAACAAGACGCATTTACTCTCTGTTGTATACATTTCACTTGTTTATATCAAATGATACAGCTTGCTTTTCTTGAACTTGTGAAGATCAAGCTGTTAATTCCTTTTCGAGGCTCGCTGATGTATGATCAGGACCCCCTCTCACTGATCTTTGCTCTTGTTTCCAGTCGACATTCCTCCCCTCGCTGTATGAGTCGAACTTCTTGTGGAAGAACCTGCTCATTGCAGTTGTAGCTGTACGTATATACAAACATTGCTTTGCTCACTAAACAGACACTATGTGTTCAGATATGATCCTCTATGTCTGTCTGTGCTCAGCCCTATCTGCAGTGCATCCTGCTGCTCTTCCTGCTGCGTTGGCTGGAGATCCGTTACGGAGGGAGGACCATCAGCAGGTAGAGATCAGATTTGAAGTCATAATTAAGACATTTAGAGGCTTTTTTCCTGTATTTGACACAAATAGTGCACGCTTCTTAGTTTGACAGCAGTGTGTGATACCCATGTCATGTTTTAATGATCATTATCTTTCATGTCCAGTATCTCATCCAAGTCAAAGCCCAGACTGGACAAAAACATAGAGGAAGGGCTGAACGAGGATGAGGATGTTCGGATGGAGAAGGCCAGAGTGAAGGAGGCCCTCACCTGCCAGTCGTGTGAAGAGGTGAGCTTCAGGGAAATAGGGAGCTGTTTCCTTTCTGTCTCAACGGCACACTTTATTTCAAGTCTATCAGTCATATCACTCGGTCTGCCTATTTCCATCTACGCAACATCAACCGCCTCCGCCCGTCCCTTAACCCTAAGACCACCGCCATTCTTGTTCACACCCTGGTCACTTCCTGCATCGACTACTGCAACTCCCTTCTCTTTGGTCTCCCTCTCAAATCCATCCACAGACTTCAACTGGTTCAGACCTCTGCCGCCCGCATCATCACCAGAACCCCCTCCATTAACCACATCACTCATGTTCTTCAGCAGCTTCACTGGCTCCCCGTCAAATCCCGTATCGTTTTTAAGATTCTGCTCCTCGCCTTTAAGGCCATCCATAACCTCACTCCTCTGTACCTCTCCGACCTCCTGCACATCAACACACCCATCCGCACACTCAGATCTTCTGCTTCCCTCAGCCTCACTGCACCCCCCTTCCGTTTAACCACCATGGGATCTAGAGCCTTCAGCCGCTCTGCACCCCGCCTCTGGAACTCCCTCCCACCTGACATCCGCAAAACACTGACTCGCTCCCCATTTTCAAATCAGGCCTCAAAACACATCTCTTCACACTCGCATATCCACCCTGATCATTATCCATCACACATCCTCTGTTTTTATTGATTTGATTGATTTATATACTGCATTGTCTTGATTATGTCTCTTATGCTGGTGTTATGTATTGTGTATCTTGTTTTTTATGTGTTTGTATGGCGACCTTGAGAGCCTTGAAAGTATATAAAATAAATGCATTATTATTATTATCATTATTATGTAAATTGTCCCACATGTAGAGCAACCTTTTTTTTAACGAAGTTACAAATGGCTGCCGTCACTTATGATAACATCAACCGTAAAAACATGAATTTATGGTGCTTTTTATTTAATTAGATAAAGACATGCATTGGATTTGGTAAATGATTATGAAGTTACAATGCTTTACTATGCAGCCTATGGAAAATAATACAATGAATATCTATGCTCGGCATTCAAAGGTTGAGTTACTTTGTAAACATTCTAACTGAGGAATCGTCCTGATCAGTGCACCCCCTAGCCATCGGGAGGTATTCGCTGAAGTGAATTCCTCTTCCCTGTGTCGTGTTCATTTAGAAACCAGCGGTGGTTGTGAGTAACCTGAGCAAGCAATACAAAGGCAGGAGAGAAGGCTTTTCTCTGAACAAGGGGAGGAAAGAGGCAACGAAGAACATCTCTTTCTGCGTTCGCAAAGGTGTGTTTACTCTTTCTGTGAAGCCAGATAATGCTTTGATTGCATGGTGATCAAATGTTTGCTCCCATCCATGAAGAAGCCGTGCAGCCATAGTCTTCATTTCTGCTGTTTCTACAGGGGAGGTTCTTGGACTGTTGGGCCCCAACGGATCAGGAAAAAGCACGATCATGCACATGCTGTCGGGGGACACTGACCCCACCTCAGGCCAGGTACAGATACGACTGAAGCTGCTCTCCTTGTCTCTATTAGTTCCAGATTCCTATATAAAGATTTAGTGTGGATTTTTGTCATTTGAAGTCATTTCACAAATGTTGACCCGGTTTATGATGTGCACCTTCAGATGACTCCAAACGTCTTCCCTCATCATCGTCAAATACTTCCTTTTTTCATTTGAATCCTTAATCTGAAGTCTTTTTTCAGATATGCTGTGAAATGCAGAGCTTCCCCTTGCTGTGTGATATTAGGAGTGATTACATGTCTGTCATCTGGAAATAGCTTCAATTTAAAGACAAAATAAATGTTTGTATTTTCCTTTTCATGGCCTTTGTCCAGGTGCTGATGGGGGACTACAGCACAGAGTTCCGTCCGGTGGAGAATCCTCTGGAGCATGTGGGCTACTGTCCTCAGGTGAACCCTCTGTGGCCCAGGATCACACTGCAGGAACATCTGGAGATCTACGCTGCCATCAAGGGCCTGAAAGGACACGATGTTCCTGACATCATCAAACGGTAAGCCTCAGGTTGCTTCACACTTGTATCCTCACCACTGCATCTGCTGCCTCCCTCTTCCAATATGCAATCACACTTTGTTCAATATGAATGTTTTTTGTAACTGTAATCTATTGGTATTCATGTTGCATTTCACCTTGACTGTAGTTTTTGAAGTTCAGTACATGTTCAATTTAGTCCTGAGCCAAATGTCTTTGTAGTTTAACTTACAAAGACATAACTAAAGACGTAACTAACCTCATATTATTCCTGAGGGGGCCGACAGCCAAGACTGGAGGAGGTTATTTTTCCGGGTCACGTTGTTGTGAATGTGATTTCTCATGAACACCTTGAGAGAAATTCAAACAGCATTTGTCTATTATCTTTCTTTCTGTCAACTATATTTCATGTTCATTTAGTCAAAGGTGGTGCTGGCATTTTACAAAGTGAACACTGGTCATGGTCACTCCACTCACAGTAATTGATTATGTATCCCTTGAATTGATCTGCGTATACTGATCAACCAGGAGTATCCCACCTTTAGAAAGTGTCCTAATGATGTCTAGGATTTAGGGATAATTGGCGTGTAAGCTGACAAGTTGTTTTGTTGTTATTGATTTCAGTGTGGCGAACGCTCTGGAGCTCAAGGACCATTTGAATAAACAAACCAAGACCCTGTCAGCAGGACTCAAGAGGAAGGTCAGAACACGTCCAACATTTCTTTACAAAGCCACTAGAGTTAAAATTGTAGAGTTGTACACATTCAACCCGCTCAACTTCCTGCCAAAATGATGTGTTGTAGGGACCAATCTGCATCCACAGCTTGTCCACACTGACCACCCTGCTGTGTTGTTTCCAGCTGTGCTTTGCTCTGAGTATGATCGGGAATCCTCAGATCGTCTTACTGGATGAGCCGTCCTCAGGGATGGACCCCAAGTCCAAACAGCGCATGTGGTGAGGCTCTTCTGCATTACCATTCTCCTACTTTACCACGTTTGAATGTTAACCTGTGTTCCATTTGATGTCAAAGGAAAAGGTTTGATTCGTTTTTTTCTTGTTTTATTTTTTCTTGCACAATGTTATGCCTGGAATATTACATTTATAATAATTAAGACGCATTTTGTAGAAAACATCTCTTTGACATTTTCACATAGAAAATTCTGGCTTTTACAAAAATACATTACAATAAAATCCAATCCTTTATTGTTGTTTGAATACTTCACATCTGTTTTTAATTGGCCTTTCTTTATACTCTAGAGATGTTCGAAGGGCTTAAAACGCCAAAGATTTTATAAAGGCAATAAGAAACGAAAAAAAAACAGTCACAGAAATAGAGGCTAAACTACTATAAAATAATACAGAAGAAATACTTTCTGAGATGGAAAATAATTTGAAAGAAGAAGTACGATAATTAGGTTTTGAAAACAGTCTTGTAAATTGAGCAATTACTGGATATAAAAAATGTAAAATAAAATACACTTAGCATTTAAACTTGACACTCGTTCATTTTGTATGTTATTTCTGTCACAGTATTCGATGTAGTTTTCCTTTGTGATGACCTTGGTCACAGAGTAGGCTCGGCTCTGGAGCATGACTCATTGATTATTCTGCTGAAGGACACTCGGTAGTGGAGGTGTCTTCATTTGAAGCCTCTGACCTCGATCTCTGCTTTGTGTAGGAGGGCCATTCGTGCTGCCTTCAAGAACCGTCAGCGGGGAGCCATCCTCACCACGCACTACATGGAGGAGGCGGAGGCCGTGTGTGACCGCGTCGCCATCATGGTGTCCGGACAGCTCAGGTTAGTGCGTTAGTCTGTGATGGGGGGTATGCTGAAGGAAAGGATCCCTGAATCACTGCTTTCGATGTTCTCTCTCATCAGATGCATTGGCTCTATCCAACATTTAAAAGGGAAATACGGTCGCGGCTACAGTCTGGAGGTGAAGCTCAGAGAGGAGCTGACGGGGCTGCAGCCGGTGGCGCTGCTGCACAAAGAGATTCTCCGAATATTCCCCCACGCTGCCCGGCAGGAGAGGTATATATAATACTGCATATATTCATTGTCTAAAGTGTTTTAGCTTTTGAGGTTATTTTGTATATTTAAATGTGGTGTTAATACTTGTCTTTATTATTTTTTTTAATGCTAAAGCGTTTATTTTATAAATGTACTTTATTTTTATTATATTTATTTTTTCTTACACCAAATCATATTAAGTCTGCTTCTGATAGCGGAATGTGTGTATCGAAACATGCAAATAAGGGAGCATATTATGCAGACTATGAGACAATATAGAGTGAAAATGTAAACAAACTAAATGTGAAGGATAGGCAGAATAGTATGCACACTAAGAAGGAACAAGTAGAGCACAAAAATGAGATGACTCCCTTTTTTATAGTGAAGTGTACATATTGTGGCGGTTTCCTTCCTTTGTTTTCTATCAAGCCACTTAGACGCCTTAAACTGACAGCTCGAATGCTTTTCCTTCAGATTGCTTCTACTCACATTTGGGATGACTTGTTTGGCCTCTGGTGTATGTGTGTTTACTCCAAATCAAAGAATGACCCTTTCACACATTCAGCAAGGAACACAGGCCTTTACAAGAGTCAGAACAAATCAAACAAAGAGGCAAAACTCAAATAAAATAATAAAAAGGCAGGTGGTCTTTCTTTCTTTGTTGGCTTGTATAACTTTAACGGTAACTCAAACGGTTAAAATCTGTGCTTCGACTAACGTCATGACTACAGATCACAATGAAGTGGCCCTTTTTATAAAACAAAAGACTGGCTCGAACACATATTCTACCAATTTTACAAAAGCAACACTTTTTCTAATTCCTTGGTACTGTAGTGATTTGTGGGAAATATAGCCTCTACTTGGAACACACTTGCAAGCTCTGCTAAATACCGCTAAAACTACTACTGCCTTTAATCAATTATGTTATGCTTCATTATTTATTACAAGTGAACGCCTCACAATGTCCATACATTCTTTCTATGCAGCTTTGCTACTCTGATGGTTTACAAGATTCCCATGGAGGATGTCAAATCTCTGGCAAAGGCATTCTCTCAGATAGAGAGTGGTGAGTCACACGCTCACACACACACACACACACACACACACACACACACACACACTCACTCTGAATCAATTGGATCCGTATCTGCTGATTCATTCAATGTCATTAATCTTCCTAATCTCCGTTTATCTTCAGCCAAGCAAAGCTTCAACTTTGAAGACTACAACTTCTCCCAGTCCACCTTGGAGCAGGTACAGTGTGTTGTTGAGAAATGAACTGCAGTTCATGGTCACATTTATCACAGAAGGAGAATATCTGCACTGGACTCTTATGATCTAGAGCTGTCACATTGTATAGCATTTGGGAAATATGTAAAAACAACCATATGTAAAACATGACTCATCATGGGATCTAAACAGTGCATACTTAACAACTGGACATGTCTTTTTCTTGGTCCTATTTCTTTATATTATACCAATATGAAACCCTAATGATAAAAGTACTTCACAGCGTATTCACAATGACCAAATAATTAAATTAATTGGTTTAAGGGGGCCACGTTTACAAACTCTCCACTACTCTGATCCAAGTCTCTGTAATCTACTTGTATTCTCACTATTACCCAAACACATGCATTTCACTAAAGTGTTACGATTGAAACTCTTCCACATAGACATTCTCACGCCTGCGCCGTGGTGCTTTTCGAGCGTGCAAGTCCTGATCAGTCTGAAATATTTGAAATAGAAAAGTTTAAGTGAAAATGCATGTTTGTTAAGCAGTGAGAATTGGACTGCCCCCATTTACTCCAATCACGTCATTCGCCGTGGAGGCCGAGAAGAAAGGCTTTTCCTGCGTGGTAATTGAATTATCGTATTGACCCGAATATAAGACGACCCTAATTATAAGATGGCCCCTCTTTTTCAAGTCGCAAAATGCCTTTTTGAGGATCAAATCGTTTTTTTTATAAAGACTGTTTACATTTTTAAGGCGTTCTTTCTAGACCCCGAATATAGGACGACCCCTCTTCTTCCCTAGGAAAAGAAACACGTCTTATATTCGGGTCAATACGGTACTAATGATGGGTTTCATATATTAAAGGTCACCTATTATGCAAAATCCACTTCTTCATGTCTCTTCTTCATCAACATGTGTCCCCTCTTCTCCATGTCTCTTCTTCATCAACATGTGTCCCCTCTTCTCCATGTCTCTTCTACATCAACATGTGTCCCCTCTTCTTCATGTCTCTTCTACATCAACATGTGTCCTCTCTTCTCCATGTCTCTTCTATATCAACATGTGTCCCCTCTTCTTCATGTCTCTTCTACATCAACATGTGTCCCCTCTTCTCCATGTCTCTTCTACATCAACATGTGTCCTCTCTTCTCCATGTCTCTTCTACATCAACATGTGTCCCCTCTTCTCCATGTCTCTTCTACATCAACATGTGTCCCCTCTTCTTCATGTCTCTTCTACATCAACATGTGTCCCCTCTTCTTCATGTCTCTTCTACATCAACATGTGTCCCCTCTTCTCCATGTCTCTTCTACATCAACATGTGTCCCCTCTTCTTCATGTCTCTTCTACATCAACATGTGTCCCCTCTTCTTCATGTCTCTTCTACATCAACATGTGTCCCCTCTTCTTCATGTCTCTTCTACATCAACATGTGTCCCCTCTTCTTCATGTCTCTTCTACATCAACATGTGTCCCCTCTTCTTCATGTCTCTTCTACATCAACATGTGTCCCCTCTTCTTCATCAACATGTGTCCCCTCTTCTTCATGTCTCTTCTACATCAACATGTCTCTTCTACATCAACATGTGTCCCCTCTTCTCCATGTCTCTTCTACATCAACATGTGTCCCCTCTTCTCCATGTCTCTTCTATATCAACATGTGTCCTCTCTTCTTCATGTCTCTTCTACATCAACATGTGTCCCCTCTTCTTCATCAACATGTGTCCCCTCTTCTCCATGTCTCTTCTACATCAACATGTGTCCCCTCTTCTCCATGTCTCTTCTATATCAACATGTGTCCCCTCTTCTTCATGTCTCTTCTACATCAACATGTGTCCCCTCTTCTTCATGTCTCTTCTACATCAACATGTGTCCCCTCTTCTCCATGTCTCTTCTACATCAACATGTGTCCCCTCTTCTTCATGTCTCTTCTACATCAACATGTGTCCCCTCTTCTTCATGTCTCTTCTACATCAACATGTGTCCCCTCTTCTTCATGTCTCTTCTACATCAACATGTGTCCCCTCTTCTTCATGTCTCTTCTACATCAACATGTGTCCCCTCTTCTTCATGTCTCTTCTACATCAACATGTGTCCCCTCTTCTTCATGTCTCTTCTCTTCTACATCAACATGTGTCCCCTCTTCTTCATGTCTCTTCTACATCAACATGTGTCCCCTCTTCTTCATGTCTCTACTACATCAACATGTGTCCCCTCTTCTCCATGTCTCTTCTACATCAACATGTGTCCCCTCTTCTTCATGTCTCTTCTACATCAACATGTGTCCCCTCTTCTTCATGTCTCTTCTACATCAACATGTGTCCCCTCTTCTCCATGTCTCTTCTACATCAACATGTGTCCCCTCTTCTTCATGTCTCTTCTACATCAACATGTGTCCCCTCTTCTTCATGTCTCTTCTACATCAACATGTGTCCCCTCTTCTTCATGTCTCTTCTACATCAACATGTGTCCCCTCTTCTCCATGTCTCTTCTACATCAACATGTGTCCCCTCTTCTTCATGTCTCTTCTACATCAACATGTGTCCCCTCTTCTTCATGTCTCTTCTACATCAACATGTGTCCCCTCTTCTCCATGTCTCTTCTACATCAACATGTGTCCCCTCTTCTCCATGTCTCTTCTACATCAACATGTGTCCCCTCTTCTCCATGTCTCTTCTACATCAACATGTGTCCCCTCTTCTCATGTCTCTTCTACATCAACATGTGTCCCCTCTTCTTCATGTCTCTTCTACATCAACATGTGTCCCCTCTTCTTCATGTCTCTTCTACATCAACATGTGTCCCCTCTTCTCCATGTCTCTTCTACATCAACATGTGTCCCCTCTTCTCCATGTCTCTTCTACATCAACATGTGTCCCCTCTTCTCCATGTCTCTTCTACATCAACATGGTGTCCCCTCTTCTCCATGTCTCTTCTACATCAACATGTGTCCCCTCTTCTCCATGTCTCTTCTACATCAACATGTGTCCCCTCTTCTTCATGTCTCTTCTACATCAACATGTGTCCCCTCTTCTCCATGTCTCTTCTACATCAACATGTGTCCCCTCTTCTCCATGTCTCTTCTACATCAACATGTGTCCCCTCTGTGGAAAGAGACTCTGAAAGTTTCAGGAACAAAGATGCTCTCTCTTGTCCTGATGAGTCTGAAAATGAGCTGATCAGATTGTGTCCACTTTATGGCCTATAATATATTGATGAAAAACAGTATAATATTCCACCTGTTATTATCTGTAAGTGTTCCACAGCATCTTAACCTTTGTCTCCTCCTCTCCTCCCCCTCTGCTAGGTGTTCATGGAGTTTGCCAAGGAGCAGGAGAGCGAGGAGGAGGAGGTGGGCTCCCTCAGCACCACGTTCCAGTGGCAGCGGCTCCGTCAGGACGGCTCTGTGCCCGCCACCCACCCCGACAGCATCGTGCACCAGCTGTGAGCCTGAGAGGAGCCGTACTCACCCGTCCCAACGTGCCGGGGCCTCTGCGCCTGAGGGCCCACACCAGCACCCGCCTGCTCCACGCACCTGACACCCCCCACCCCAATGAACGGACAGATGTGTGGGGGCTTTCACACACACTGGCTCTTTCTGTGTGTGTGTGTGTCTGGGTTCAGGGCTGTTTTCTCGAGGCGTGCATGTGTGTGACCCTCGTCCACTGGTGCTCCGTGTTTCTGCGTCGCACTGACCCAGGGGCGTCTTTGACACGCTGATGCGACACCTCTTTCTAACAGTGTTTTTTTATCTTCACAGGGGAAAAGAAAAATGATATAAATAATATTTATGCCTTGTAATCCGTCCTCCTCTGCGGGAAGCGGTACAGTAAGCGTGTTTGCTCGTCTCTTCAGGTGTTTTGGTGTGTTTGTGAATTTTTACATGTTTTGTAACAGAACTAGGGATCCGCCCACGACCGTACCAAAGCAGCACATCTCCGAACTACACACCTCCTCACACGGACAATTTATTTTTGTTGTCAAACGCACGTGCATTAATAGTTTTTAGACCAAGTCCCCTGCCTAACTAACAGGTTTATTCATCCATTCAGTCCCTGAGTCCCTTCTTGTCATTTTACACCAGCATGCACATCTTACTAACATCCAGTAAGCTTTGTTCAGGGCCGAGCAGCATGCACGCTCATGAGGAGGTTGATTATTTACAGACAGTGTTTGGATGAAGGGTTTCTGATGGTTATTTTGCCTTGTGGCATTCCTCTCTGCAGGTTTAGCTTTGATCTAGATCCTATAGCTTGGGAGTGTTAGAATATGCACACCAGTACATGTAGCACACTGCTCTCCTCAGACACTAGCCAGGGCCCATTACCTCACACGTTAGAGGCGGAGCCTGTGGTCGCGTTCACATCCAGACGGGGCTTTTTGAAGCCGTGTCCCCCGAGACTTTTGAAAACTGAATGTACGCTTGGCATCCGCTAAGAGGAGGGTTTGTAACCCATCACTCTGTTTTCACTTTTGGTGCCATTTTTCAATCACGCAGCTGTGTTTTGTTAGCTCTATCTAAGCCTCTTGGTGTGTGTATCGTGTTGTGTGTGTATACGTCGTGTGGCCGCGCCTGTATCTGCATAATCTACTGTTTGTTTCATGACATTCAGGTGAGAGGAAGGCTGAAGGGAATTTGTAAAAATGTGATTTTTATGGCTCAGTTTTATTTTTTTAATGATCATATACAGACCTTGGAGGGTGATATCTGCCATTAGATATTTGACTTGAGGTGGAAGAAATAACCGGAACATTTTCCAAACTAATGTGACTCAGCAGCAACGACTGTGGCCTCAAACCTCTCTAATCTTCACAGAGGAAGTGTAGCAGAGGTACACTGCCAGGTGCGTTAGATTTGTCCACCTCTGTCAGTCAGAACTTCATCTCATGGATGGTCTTATAATGCAGCTGTGGAGCAGAAGCTGGAGGTACATTTCAAAAAAGAAAATGTTTTGATATGAAGATAAGATGCTTATTTATATGAAATATCATGAACTTCAATACCTTTTCTGACCAGAGCTTGCTGCAGCTTTTATTGATCCCATTACATTTGCCATTGTAACCTGTTATTTCATGGGCTGAAGTACGAGAGGACTTTCAGTTCATCTGAAGCATTTGTAAGTGTAGCCGGTTGACTTCCCATCATGCACTACAGACACTAAAGATTTCAAATCACTGAGCTTGAGAAAGTGAGTGGGAGTAATGCCTGAGGTCTTTTTTTTAAATGGGAAAACTTTATGTAAATGCTGTCCCTATTTTCTTGCAAACATGTAGCCTTGGTACTTTTCTTTTAATGTGACCAATGAAAACACTGGCTCTGCATGACTTTATTTATGTGTTGCCGGTATGGATGGTTTTTTTTTGGATGTCATATATACACTGTCTATATTTTACATTTGCTTTCCCAAGTGCAATGTAGGGTTAGGGTTTGGTTCACAAATGCAAACATTCTTTAACATTCATGTGACCTGTAGCCACCCAGACTAACATGCACTTATCTAACCCCGCCTCCTTAAACAAAGCATCTAGTTGGAGTATTTAACGTGAAGAAGTTATTCTTTGCCTCTGTGGAAGTGGAGCATTTAGGCAACTGGCGATGAAGGTGGAGTGGGTTTCATTTTGTGGTACAATTGCACTGTTTCTGGGAAATGTTATAACTTTTCTTTATATATGCAATCTTTGTAAGATTATCTGTGCATTGATTTCATTTTTTTTAAGACTGTGGTTTAGCTCTGTGCTGTGTTTCCTCCTGTGTCCCCCATATCTGGATGGACACTCATGAAGTCTGTGGTCTCTACACGACCTTCTTAAGAATAAATGTTAATCCAAATTACTCTTTCATCTTTTTTTCTATCGACAGACAAGAAAACCATCGGTGAGTTTATTATGTTGCACATCTAGCAATCTGTCTGCAATGATAGGCACATGTCATTTGATGTAGACAATTAACAAGTAAACCCTTTAACAATGTTAAGCAGAACATGCCACTAAAGTTTAGGAGTGAAAACCATAGGTATTTACCTTGAGAAAAAGAACAATACTAAAATATAACAAAACTAAAATACAAATCCTGCATTTTATATCTAACATACTGTATATAAAAGCCAAAAGCGCAACACAAATTATTGCAGTTCGTTCATAATTGGTTAGAACGTCTGGAGGCTGCAACAAATATTGATGTCCATTTGCACATCTTCCATACTTGACCCTTTCTTGTGTGTTATATGATCTCATTTAGTTTTGTCTCAATCATTGGTAACATATCAACACCAGTCCAGCTTTGAGGAGAATCTGCCTGACCTGATCGGTGCAGAATCAATACTTAATGGGACTCAGGATTCTCCTAGCAGCCTCATGTACTTCCGTCAGGGCTGATGCCAGAAACAAGTCTCTGGACATTTTCTGTACTGCTTTGAGTGTTGTGTTCTTGTTAAAGAGCATGAGACAAAGAGTTGCACACTGTCAATTTTAACAGAGGCAACTAGCCCAAGTACTCGCGGCTGTGCCTGCCTTAGGTTGTCCCGAGGTTCTGCAGGGGTATCTTACCCGTCATAGGCCAACCAGTCTTCCATACTTGCCTGCTTTTATTTGAACATGTTACTTTAAACAGGGGGGTGTACTATGAAGCATGCAACTGCTCCAGCTCAACCTGAGCCATAAACCCCACTGTGGCCCCCCTAAAAATGAAAAAAAAAGTTTATGATTAAACGATTTCTTGGCTGACGGAATAGGCGGAAGTAACGATATTTGTCATTCTAGTCGGACCCATTAGAGCAGGGGTCTCTAACATGTTGATCACGAGCTACCGGTATCTCGCAAGCCCTCAATAGCCCCCACTTTACAAATTGTTTTTTTTTTACGCAAGCCGTCATCGCCACGGAGGAGCACACAGCCTCTGTGAGCGAGCGAGACAGAGAGGGAGAGCTAGAGAGAGCACACCTTTATCTATTTAATGTGTTGTAAAAAATAAAGAAATCATTCCAATGTGTACTATAGGACAGTAAAAAAAAGAAAAACTGTTTGAAAGGGGAGTGATTAGTAAAATATGCATAAATAAAAAGAAAGAATACTAACTATAAGATAAGAATTTAGTTTTTAACAAGTTTAAATGATTTGTTATTAGTTGTGATCATATTCAAGATGTTTTGATTATTGAAAAGTATACAGCTCCCTTTCATATGAGTGTTGAGAGCTGTATCCATAAATTCATTTTGGGCACAAAGTGCACCAGATTGATGCATTTAACTTCAACATTTAAAAAAGAATCTTCCCGGGGCTGCATGCCCCCAGACCGCCCTAGAGAAGGTTAGGTCCACCCCCAAATAAAGCAGGTTAAAATAATTAAATTGCATACATTTTCTTTTAGTAAACACTGAAAACGGGTCCCACAGACCCAAACAGCACACAAAGGGAAGCATATCATAATGTGTAATGAAACAAATACCAATAACTGTATTGCATTGTTTTCTTAGGTGTATGCGCAATTACTTCATGCTGTCTGTCTTTTTCACCCTGCATTTATTGTGCCCCCCTCAGAAAATAACTGGCCCCAGCCTGGCCCCCCCAGTCAAATTGGTCTAGAACCGCCACTGCCTGCTCGACATTACCTTACGGCTGCGTCGCGTCAAAAATAGGAGTCATCCTAATTGTAGAGGAGCCCTGCGCCGAGACGCTTCTGGGACGCTTCTGAGCCGTACGCGCCGCGTGTGGTGGAATAGTACCCATTAGGCGCATTAGGCGCATTCACACCGCAGTACTTTTCCCACAAAGGTTCATGCGAACTTAGTTCATGCAAACTCTTTAGTTCGCATGAACTAAGTACAGATCGCGTTCACACCGGAAAAAGTCCCTGGGGGTGGATTAGGCAAATGAAGCCGCTGACTTCACTTCTTCTTCTTCTGCTTTGGGTTTACTGGCAGGCTACAAACAACTTCACGGCGGATACTGCCGCCCGGAGTCCCCGGCCGGAAGTCCCCGGAGTTGGGGACTGGCTTCAGTAGAAGCTGCTGGGACTCCCAGCAGCTTCTACTGAAGCCTTCCGAGTAAATCGCCAGAACGCCGACACCTCCTCATCTCCACCGCTCCCATGTTTTATTTTGTGTTGCCATAAGTTAGTCTCTCTGCGTTTCTGCGCTGGGCTAATGCTAATGCTAATAATGCTAATGCGAGGATAATAAAATGGCGGCTTCACAAAACTTTTTGGAAGTTTTACGGGGCGTGGTTTGCAATCCGCCCAGCCAATCAGAAATATAGCTCTTTTCTCACAAAAGAGCCGCTCGAAAGTCCCTGCTCTCTACATGGGTCATTCCAGAATTGGAGGACAATTTAGACACCAACATTTTTGAAAAATGAACCTTTAATTTTATAAAGAATGGTTATGTATTTAGGAAAAACAGATAATAAACCATCAAAAAAAGTGATTCGCCCAGCTAGGCATCACATGTATATATTCCAATGAAGAATTACCCCGGTTACTCTAATTATAGTAACAGGGTGGAAAGTAACAGGGTTGAAAATTATTAAGAATTACTGTTATTTAAAATATGTTTATGATTTAACAAATTGATTTTACCATTACAAGAGACATATCAATAGAATAATACCAAAAAAAGTAAATAAAATCCCTATTTAAAATGTTATATTTGACTTGCAAGTTGGTCACCAAGATTTTGTATATGGGGGACATGAAATGTTTTCCAATTCTGGGATGACCCACATAACTCCACAAATCCTACATTAGATAGTATTATGATTTACTGATAACTTACCATTGCTGTTCTTATGGCGTGATAACGCTCATCATCCTCAGCCGCCCTACAGTCAAACAATGCCAGAGAGCGTGCATTCCGTCGTCCAATCCTTTTGATATCGCTTCTTACCCGTCTTCGCTTCCGAAGCAGCGTTGCTATTTCATTTGAGGTGGTGTAGATCTGCTTTTGTGGCTTAAATAACTCAGTTACAACGCTGTATAACACGAGCACAAAAACCACAACATCAGTCAACTCCATCATGTCTGAGGTCGGAAGTTTGTGTTGTTCTTCTTATCTTGGTTCTTCTTCTCTCGGTTTTTGGCGGATTGCAACTTTAAGGTGCATACCGCCACCCACTGTACTCGCCGTGAAGTTGTTTGTAGCCTGCCAGTAAACCCAAAGCAGAAGAAGAAGAAGTGACGTCAGCGGCTTCATTTGCCTAATCTTCCCCCAGGGACTTTTTCCGGTGTGAACGCGATCTGTACTTAGTTCATGCGAACTAAAGAGTTTGCATGAACTAAGTTCACATGAACCTTTGTGGGAAAAGTACTGCGGTGTGAATGCGCCTCTTGGCTATATCCTCTCTTTAGTTCACATGAACTAAGTACAGATCGCGTTCACACCGGAAAAAGTCCCTGGGGGTGGATTAGGCAATGTGGTGCTCAGCAACAAACAGTGACCTAACTCCCCCCCTAAACCACACATTCACACTGCGGTACTTTTTTGTGGGAAAAGTACTGCAGTGTGAATGTGTGGTTTAGGGGGGGAGTTAGGTCACTGTTTGTTGCTGAGCACCACATTGTTCTTGGTAAATGTAGTATAACTTTAAATTCTTAGTCCTCATAAAGTTTTCTGTGGTGCATAAAAACATCTCAAATGCAGTCCATTTGGTGCACATCCAATTCAGGCAACAGATCGAGCAATATTTACCCCTTTAAATTGTTTAGTTCAAGAAAAAACCCAGGAATTTCATCTCCTGTTAACTGCACATCTCACTGTTCTAATATTAGTAGAGTCACTGAAGAGAAAAGTAATTTACTTGAGTGAGAAGTGTGGGTAAAGTAAATGTATTCTTTCCCCAGCACAATAGAAAACGGAACAAGTTGAATAAAAAAAGTATTTTTCAGCTCTGCTGTGAAGTGTGTCCTCCCTTTCTGCTGCTCTCTGCTGGACTGAGGCCGGAACATTCTGCCACTCATCCCTGTGTTGCACTGCTCCCATAGAAACAGGGCTCTAGTTCCACTGTCCATTCCACTCTGCTTATTTAAACCCAAATAATAGGTTTTAGTCACTTATACCTTTACATAAAATGCCAGTCTTTATTTATGTAATGTTGTATTTAGTTCAGTTACTACCAGATCCTCTACTTGTGAACTGAGCTAACATTTACCATGAAGGCGTTTATGATCGTATAACTTTACTGCACTACATGTATTTAATAGCCTACAGTTACTTCACAGATCTGGATGAATGATGTGAAATATAATCAAGTCTTAAATCAGACTTTAGTTCCACCTGGAGTAAATTCACAAGCTACCCTGCAGTATACAAAGTCATTCAAACTAGCTGCACCTTTACCAGCTTTGATAACACTTTAATGATCAATCATTATAAAATATGTATTATTCTGAACTGGACCAATCTGCATAATGACTACTTTTACTTTTGGTATATTTTGATGCTAGTACTTTGATTGAGTTACCTTTTGAATGCCGGACTTTTAGTGTAACAGAGTATTCCTACACTCTGGTACTTTACTTTTACTCAAGTACAATATCTGAATACTTCTCCGCGCTCTACTTATATGAATGTTTTGACGTTTGTTTTGACGTTAGCTTGATCAATGTTGTACTGCAGCTCTCACTTGTGACCACTGGAGGGCGATAAACACTCATGTACATCTAATATGGTGTTTCTACCTACACGTTGTTTGTACTTTATTTTAACATACATGCATTTATGTTGACGCTTACAGGGGTAACGAAGCATTTCTTATGATGAATACATAATTTATGACTAATTTTTAGGGATTTCTAAGGTTTTCTAGAGTTTCTTCCTGTAGTTGTTGACCCTGCCCGGGTTCCGTCCTTCCTGATGTGGGTGTGGACAACAGAAGAACAGATGACTACACAAATAATGGAGGAGAAGCTACCCTAGCATGCCTCTTATAAGTTAGGAAAACAGGTTTTAAATTAGCTCACCTTCACATTTCTTTTCCTGGCTGCAAAGCGTAGCTGGGATGCTGTGTCAGAATGGGAAATCTTTTTGGAAAAAAGAAACAAACCCGAGTGACAGAACAAGACAAAGCGGTGTTGGTGAGTGTCTCAGCTAGCTTACATTAGCTAGCTGTCCAGTGTTAACTTTGATACTGTACGTTCAGTGCTGTAACAAGAGCGGGTCCGCCGCACTGCTTTATAAATAGTAGTCATTTAACAACCTTTATTATCAGTTATCGTACAAACACAGTTTTTACTACACAACTTAATCACTTTAGCACTATGCAAGTAACTATGTAATTCGGCTTGAATACCATTTAATTAACCCTTAGATGTAGGTGTGTTTATTACCTAAAACCCTTTTATTATTCTGCTTTCAGTTGTCACGTTTGAGAGCGGTAGTAACAGTGTCACTCAATTTTACGAGTTGATATATTAACCACTTAAACGAGTGGTGCTGAGCTATGAGAGCCGATGTTGTCCAAAGAGGCTAACGTAAATCAGGCCTAGCTAATCTAGTAAAATATCTTAAAACTGGTCTGTTACAGGTTGTGTATGTTTGACAGCTTCTGTACAGGTTGACAGAGCTGCAGGCCTGGACCTTATGACACTGACAGCTATATTACTCAGTACTCAGATCTTGTACTTGAGTAAAAGTAGAAGTACCAGAGTGTAGGAATAATCTGCAAGTAACAGTCCTGCAATCAAAATGCTACTCGAGTAAAAGTACAAAAGTATTTGCATCAAAATATACTTAAAGTACCAAAAGTAAAAGTAGTGATTCTGCAGATTGGTCCATTTCAGAATAATATATATGATACGTTTTATAATGATTGATCATGAAAGTGTTCTCAAAGCTGGTGAAGGTGCAGCTAGTTTGAATGGCTTTGTAGACTGCAGGGTAGCTTGTGGATTTACTCCAGGTGGAACTAAAGTCTGATTTAACACTTGGTTATATTTCACATCATTCATCCACATCTGTGAAGTAACTAAAGAAACAAAATAAATGTAGTGAAGTATAAGTACACGATTTACCTCTGAGTTGTAGTGGGGTAGTAGTAAAAGGTAGTACAACATTAAAATACTCTAGTAAAGTACAAGTCCTTCAGAATTGTATTTAAGTACAGTACTTGAAATCTCCGTAGTTACTTTACACCACTGCACAGAGAGCTGCTCTATGAATGAATTGGTTAAAGTTTATAGTGTGTATATATCGAAGTATATTTGAGTGTGTCATTGTGTCAAATGTCATTGTGTTGTCTTGGTTCGCTCAGCAACTGAAGCAGCAGAGAGACAAGCTGCGGCAGTATCAGAAGAGGATCAACCTGCGGCTGGAGAAGGAGAGACTTCTGGCCAAGCAGCTGCTGAAGGATGGCAAAAGAGAGTGAGTGTGAAAAGAGGTTACAGTGTTACAGTCAAACAAAGGGACACCATTACAGGTTAAGGTGTCTGACCTGTGGAGTCATTTGAATTGAAATGATGATTTGAAGATTCACATTAGGGACCGTTTTTTTATGGAAACAATTGTTATTCATATTAAAACATTTTTAAGGATATTCAGGGTCCAAGATCCTTTAAATAACAATCTATGTACATCTTAACCTATTGTCATTAATACGTTTAATGGTAATAGATCAATAATGGGCAGAATTCTGTCAACATGTTGAAAACATTATTTGAAAATAATGTTGTTCAGTTAAACAGATTTAGCTTTTAATACTTGGTGTTTTGATGAGAGCTTTTCTTCATTTGTGCCTTAACCCTCCTGTTGTCTTCGGGTCTGACCGATGTACTACTTTCATCAATCATAACTTTTTTGTTTTACATTCAATTGCATTAAGGCTTTATGATATCCTTCACAGGAGACATTAGAACATATACAATGGCTGATCACCACTTTCATTGCATTTTGGATGATTTAGTCAACTTTGTAACACCATGGTGTTCCCCTTTAAAGAAAAGGAATTAGTAACCATCCGGATCAGATCACTCACACGCACACGCACACGCACACGCACACGCACACTCTAGATGTGTGTCCCCCTCTTATGTGCCCACTCCCCATGTGAATCACACCTGGAACACACACACAGATCAATTTGACACATTTCCCGCTCTTATGTGCCCATCCCCCCACATGGATCACACCTGGCACACGCAGTGTCTGTTCTTTGTATATTTACTGCAGTTGTTCATGTATACCAGTAGTCTGATACAACATGTACAGTTTGAAAGGGTGTTAAATGAAATGTGGTGATGACTAATGGTTTTTGTGTTAATGTAATAGCAGTTAAAACAGGACCGGTCAAACCTGACCGCGAACACCAAAGTAAGGGGGAACACGAAGGCAATAGGACGGTTAAAGTAGGGCTCAACCATATGAACAAAGTCATATATATTTTTTAAGAAATACATTCATATTTTTAGATTTGTAAGGTTGTCCATTGACGCTGTTTCCACCAGGAGAATTTTGATTAATAATCATCAGTAATGTGGATGTATTGAATAAGCAGGTAATGACAAATAATAAAACATCTGGAAAGGTTCCGAAGGTTCGACCACTTGACTGGAAAGCAGCCTTTAAAAGCAGGACATGATATTAGATAGTTGAATCTTGTTGCCATCTTACTCCAGGCTGCTTTGTGAATTCACATTGAATATACTTTCTTGTTCAAACAGTAAAGCGCTCCTCTTGCTGAAAAAGAAGCGCTACCAGGACCAGCTTCTAGACAAGACAGAGAACCAGATCGGAAACCTGGAGCGCCTGGTGAGGATTTGATTGACAGCCAGTGCTAACAGCAGCAGCTTCTTTGAAACTAACAGGTCATCTTTTTTCTGCTCCTTTTAGGTTCAAGACATCGAGTTCGCCCAGGTTGAAACAAAGGTCATCCAGGGGCTGAAGATCGGAAATGAGTGTCTGAAGAAAATGCACGAGGTAGGTGGTGTGCGGAGTCCCAGGAGGGGCTGGAAAATGTTTTTATCCCATGTTTGATACATCACCCCCCCCCCCTGTTATTGACGGGCTCTGGGTGTTCCCCTCCTCAGGTGATGTCCGTTGAAGAGGTCGAGCGGATCATGGATGAAACCCAAGACGCCATAGAGTACCAGAGGGTAAGCTCCTGTCACACATACATGACAATTATTTCTGCACCTATTTCAATATATAATATCTAACTATGTCAAATGTCAAAAAACCTACACCCATATTATATATGTTGTTGAATGATGTACTTGCATTCACCAAGTTCCAACTAAGTGAAAGAAATAGGTCATTGAAATCAAGATAACAGTTTAATAGATCATAAATTGACTTTGTATCCACACACACATATTTATAATACACTTTTAGATTTTGGTTGTTTTTCACTTTATATTTGAAATAGATCAAGGATTTAAGTCTTTATTTAAGAGGTACAAGCTGGTGAATATTAGCGGCAACTAAACTACATTGGAAAAACTTTGATTTGACAACGTGTAACCGACGGCTTTATTCAGTGTTTTTATCTCCAAGATTTGAGATTCTTTGGAGGACGATATCTCTCTGAATGATTTGGCTCCTGGTAAACCCCTCCTGAATGATTTGGCTCCTGGTAAACCCCTCCTGAATGATTTGGCTCCTGGTAAACCCCTCCTGAATGATTTGGCTCCTGGTAAACCCCTCCTGAATGATTTGGCTCCTGGTAAACCCCTCCTGAATGATTTGGCTCCTGGTAAACCCCTCCTGAATGATTTGGCTCCTGGTAAACCCCTCCTGGATGATTTGGCTCCTGGTAAACCCCTCCTGAATGATTTGGCTCCTGGTAAACCCCTCCTGAATGATTTGGTAATCCTAACCGGTAGAAACTCTGCAATGACAGCATGGTGGTGAAAACCACAATTCCCATGATCCTATGCCATTAAGGACGTCACCAAACTGGGTGTAGCGACTACAAAGGAAGTGGCTGGGAGGCTAAATTAGGCTTATCAAATGTTCCAAAGAAGAGTCTCTGCAGAATGATTTTGAATAGAGAATATAATAATGCATTTACTAAAGGCCTAAGACACTCCTAAACAGGGGACTAAATGCAAAGAGACCAGTGATAAACACATAATGACATATTGTCTATTTAAATACTTAGAAAGATGTTCTGCCAGCAGATATTTCTAAAGTCCGATGTACAGTATCAAAGTGTTAGAGGTTTTCTGAGAGTGTGTGGTCTCTCCGCAGCAAATAGACGACATGCTGGCGGGCTCCTTCACTCAGGAGGATGAAGACGCTGTGCTGGCTGAGCTGGAGGCCATCACTCAGGTACACTGATCACCATTACTCAGATATGTGGATTTGAATTAGAAATGAATGTTTGATCATGCGTTTTGTCCCTCAGGGAGACGTGGAGCTGCCTGAGGTTCCTGAAGACGAGCTTCCAGAAGTCCCCGAGGCCACAGAGGAGAAACCAGGTCTGCTGTTGTCTTTGTTTTTCATTATTTTCTGACCTTTTGCTGTGGCATTTTGTTATCCTGTTTCTGTTGTACTGACATCCCAGCCGTGTGATCCTAACATGTTGCTCCCCTTGCTGTACATACCAGGCTGAATCCATTGCTTTTCTCTCTTGTTCCTGATTCAATCAAACCTTGGCTCAATGGCAGATCATTTCAAACATAACCAAACATCATAGTGATCGCCCCACACTCTCTAAGGGACATTTTAGTTTCTGGATTTTACTAATGTCAAACTCAATTGAACCGACAGCTGTCAGGCTACATTAGCTGCTTCAACATAGGCGGCGTGTGAGGCTCAGGTTTGGGAAGGCTAAATAACTTTTTTTACCTGACGCTGCCCGCCTCCGGCGTCTATAGAAAAGATATCAACTCAGTGTGCGGAGTTTAAATCTCTCAAGTCATTACAGGATAAAGGAAATACAGTTTAAACTGCCGTATGCAGAGAAGACGCTGACGTGTCGCACTTATCATTCATATCACACTGATATCAGATCATCGATCATATAATATCATAATATATCATATTTCCTTGAGTCAGCTTCTCGAGCCGTATCTGGCCGTGCAACACTTACAGTGTCACATACTGTATGCAGAAGTATTATTTTAAGCAACACATTATGTTGACGAAACACTCGAGTCAAAGGTAATTAAAGTCAGATCCACTCGTGTCTTAGATGTGGCAGTGATATCATAAAACTATACGCTTTCAAACACTCGTAGGCCTAGTTATTTTTTAACCAGTTGTTCTGTATTCACCTTGCAGGTGCAACTCTGTGGCTTGTATCCTGGATTATATGTTTAAGTCATGGATGTTTAAAGTTCATATTTGTCTAATATTAGTTTACTTTTCATTAATGAAGTATGACGCTGCGCTGTCAGTACACTTGTCCCTGTTTGTGATTGGTCAAATGTAGCTAACCCCGCCCCTTTCACGTGAATGCGTTCTCAGCTGGAGAGAGAAACCCTGGCTTGATTTGTCGAGTTGATAACCAGCGTCGTAGGACCGCATAGCGAGATCTCATTTGTTAGTTTGTTGTTGTTAGTTTGTTTGTTACTCAAACATATCCAGGGTATGTTGAACTGGCTTCGTAGTACAGAGCACAGGTAGCTAGCAGCGCTAATGTCAAAGACACAGACAGTATACATTATATTTGTATTTTACCAGGATGCAGTGACACACATATTTGGGAAGGCTTAGCCTTCCCTAGCCTACAGCACCCGGCGCCCCTGTGCTTCACATGTCTGTGACCAACTTCTCTCAACAACACGGACTGAAAAAGTGTTTCTCAGAATCACTTCCCTCAGAGGGGAAAGGTGCATTTGTTACAGAAAGAAGAGTCCAACACAGCTTAAGATGAACCAAGAAGCATGCATTAAAACAATGTTAAAGATACCATTTTTTTAATTATTACACATTTTACAAAATACACATCCTGTAACAATGAATAAACATCCTTTATTGTTTACCGCCTTAAATTAATGCCATATCTGAATTCCAGTGTTTTCCTAAAGTCAATCGTTTTGTGACGGACTGCCGTTTAATGCAGAGTAGCACCACGGTCAGATTTGGTGTTTTTGAAAGGAAATCTGTGTAACAATATCCTGCTACTGCCTTTCCTTTTAGTTGTACACCCTACTACTAAACAGGGTTACACCATGGCTAAGGATCTGATCTTGTATTTGCATTGGTACCAACCATTTTTAAACCGTACAGCTGTTAGCGCTGCCTCACTTTGCCCACCTGTGACGCCCATTTTCAACAGCTGCCTTTGACAGTCCTGTTGTAGGTTGTGTCCAGTAGTTATAATTAACATCAAATACTACTAGTATCTAATCAGAATCAGGTTTTTCACCAGGTAGGTTGACACGTACGAGGAATTTGACTTGGTGTTAAGGTGCATACATAAAAGTAAAAGAACAATTTAAAACACAGATAGAGAACTATTTTAAGAAAACTATAATAACATTTAAAACCTCTAGTAAAATCTAGCAGTATTTACATAGAAATAGAATGGAATAAAATGTGTGCAGTAATAACATTTACAGATATTGTGTAAATGAGAATGGATAGCAAAGAAAGTCAGAGTGATGCAGCCCTACATTCTCAGCAGGGTTGTTAATAAACCAATTTACTGCTTTTTTTGTAACTCTGTGAATCTCCATTGTTCCAGAGCGGGATGGTCCCAGGAAGAATCCGGAGAGAGAGATGCTCGCTGCGTAGGAGCTCCTCCACAACACTCCTCCACCCCCCTACAGACACACACACATCAGCTGCAGAGGCCTGTGATGAAGTGATCAGCCTCTCTCAGAGACTGCTCCTCCTCCACATCGTCACCCGGTCTCCGTTTGTCCTCGCTGCCCCGCGTCCACACAGGCAGCCGGGACCGCATCACTGGAGGAAAGCTGATTTGAATCCTAAAGACCTGTGAGATCAGATAACTGTGCCTAACCCTTTGTTATATCGCCACTAAATCATTTGAAATACATGGACTTCCCTTAATGCATGTCATTGTGAATCATTACATCATCTCTTAGTATATAAAGGGTATTTACAGAAAGACCTTTGAGATTCCTGCATCTTTACAGTAAAATGAAGGTGAGTGGAATATCGTTTGATCTCAAGGAATTGTAAAAATGACTTTAAAAAACAAATCAGCAGAAACATTTTTCCAAAACCAGAATGTCCAGATGACACGGGATGTTTCACATCAGAGCGTGCTGTGAACTGATTTCAGTGGGACTACTTTCTGTCAAAAAAACACTCTGTAAAATCAAACGCAAATTAAACTTTTGTTGTCTTTTATATCATGCATATCTGCTCATTTTAAGAAAAATGTGGAAACCAAAAGGAAGCATTGTATATTCAATTGTTTTGGTTTCATGATGACACTCCCTTTCTCTGCATACATGTATCTGAATACTTTTAGTTCTCAGTCTACATAGATGGAGAACTTTACCCAAAGACATGATTGTTCTTGCTTTTATTGATCAAAATACTTAATAAAAATAAAAAGTTCATTCTTTTGTAAGTGCAAAAAGACAATGTGATATCTGTTGGATGGAAGAAAAACAGAAGGACTGAATGCAATACAAAACAACTGTTCTTGTAATTGTATAAAACCGACCTTTTGACGAAGGATTAATACGAAAGCCCTGCTCTGTAGTCTTTGGCGTCTCGTCTGTCTCACAGTTATTTGACCCACCCTGCAACATCTTCTAATAATCCTAACATTTGCATGTAAACTCACAAAAATACTGACCCCGTTTCCAGCCGCTTCACTGATCTAATTATCTGCTCCCCTTGTGGATTAGCTCTGTGTCATTGGAGAGAGGGCTAAGCATATCGTCTGAGGGTTTACCTGAAGCCCAGACAACAGTTGGTAATCTCTTCAATCCACACCCTGGGTCTCCACACACTGAGTATTATAATAGCAGGGGCCTTTCATTATTTCACTGCCCAAATGTATAGAAAGATTTTAAACTGCAGCTAGAAAGATGGCCGACAGAGCTAAACTTGTATCATTGTAGATCCATTTGACTAATCTGTAAATCATTTAATCTCACTAACAGATAACACTGCCGGCTGTCCTTCCTCTGCAGCATCACACAAGTCGTCTCAAAATACTTTGTAATGTCTCTATCTATACTTTCTTTTTACAATAAAACTCACTTTTGTTATTGACATTCTCTGTGCTGCCAGGTCAGATGTTCCACGTCTGACCACAAGGTGGCGACAAATAGTTTCTCTACCATCTGTTGAGAGCAGGTGAGAGCATTCCTTTCCATGATGCCAATGTCTATAATGCGTTCTTATGATACTTGTAATAATGTTATCATATGCTTATAGAGCTTTTTGGCTATAGCTACAAGCCCTCTTATTACATGTATAGTGTTTTTTTTAAAAACAATATTCATAACATATAAAGCATTTGAATTATGACTTCTTAAATGCTGGCAACTCACAACCTTTTGTGTTTTAACATTCCTATGGGTTTAATGCATTATTATCACTGTTATAATGTATTATAAATTGGTTATTGTTCAAGTGAAGTGAAAAATAATGTTCCAAATTATGCAACAAAAACACGATTATTTTAACCTTTGTTAATGACCACTTGGAGTAAATCATAATCGGGGGGGATGTGGGATGTGGGAGTGGGCGTCCTACAGACAGAACCAGAGCGCCGCGCTGATGAATCACCAACGTGGATCTGAATCCAGATACAAAGGCTGAGAGGACGCTGGTGAGTAGGATGTTCATGAAAATCAGAAGCTGCTCAATGGAGGCCTGAGTACGTAGGTGATCGTGTGTTCCTGCCCACATTAACACCTGCCTACCTGATACTCCTCCACTGTGGACTGAACACACACACTCATGCAGAACTATGGTAAGTTACAGAGCCAACTAAAATATCACATCATTTAGGACCATCTCATGTTAAGGCTCACATTTTGTAATAGTAAGTCTAAACTCCGTAAGAACAAGTCCAAGTTACATCAAAAGTCTTTAAAGGTCACCTATTATGCAAACTCCACTTGTTCATGTTTCTTACATCAACATGTGTCCCCTCTGTGTAAAGAGACTCTGTTTCAGGAACAAAGATTCTCTCTCTTTTTGTCCTGATCCATTTATATTAGGGCTGTCAAACGATTAAAAATGTTTAATCAGATTAATCAAAGTTTAAAAATTAATTAATCATGATTAATCACCATTCGAACTATGTCCAAAATATGCCATTTCTTATATTGTTGTGGGAATGGAAATATAAATGAAATAAGGCGGATATATCCATTTAACATACAGTATATATGTTTATTATAACATTTTTCTGTGTGTCAAAATGAAAGACAGCACACACACCTATCAATCATCAAACCGTGGGGTCTTAATTCATTACGTGTTGATTTCTATCAACGGGGGAGTACTTCAGGAAAGTCGGGGGGGGGACGACATTATCAAAGATGTTCTATTGAGAAGACGATCACTACGTGACAAAAGTTTTCAAAACCGTTTCTGGTCTTCGGTATTTCCAGACAAGTGGCTACTGAAATCAATCTTACTAACTGCTGTCTGTGCAATTTACTCAACGCGAGTTGGCGGACTTTATTTTGCTTACTTTAACATCATTTTTCATGGTGGGGCTAAGCCATTTCTTGGTATGTGTGTTGCCTACCCCAGCCATACCCTGGCGCTGCCACTGGTGGGATGTATGGGGCGGGCCATTCTGCACATGCGTTAAATGCGTAAATATTTTAACGCAATTAATTAAATTAATTACCGCCGTTAACGCGATAATTTTGACAGCATTAATTTATATACAAACCTGTCTTATTTATTTATTTATTTGAAATTTAGTTCCTGACGGACGCCAAAAAAGCTCGAGATTATAGAATTAAACCAATAAATAAAAGCAAGGATAATTGTGTGTTATTAGTGAGTAAATAACAGTGTGTTATTTTGAAAAGAATAACAAATTAGAAGGAAAAAAAGATTTAAAAAATACAGATTTCAGTATCCTGAGGCTCTGAGCCCCATTTATTTTCCTCACAGACGGAAACAAAAGTCAGAAATTATACGATTTAAAATAAAAGCAATAATTGTGGCTTGATATTGAGTAAGAACATGTTTTTATGAACCACACAGCTTCCGGTCTTCCACGACCCGATCGGAGAAAAATACGTGCTGCAGGCACCAAATACATTACCAGTAGAAATACATTGCTTTTAAAATCATGCTGTGCAACACGAAAAAAGGGAAAAATCGTGTTGGTGAACACAATCAATAGATTAAAAATCATGTTGGTGAACACGAAATGCCATGAGACTGGGTTGAAACACAACAGCATTTCACAGCTCCTCATATCTGTTCAGAAACTGGACACAAGTTGAACATGTACAAACCACAGACTGTCTGTGTCATGGCGAATACAGTCGCTGCTTTATTTATGTCTGTATGACGTTGTTGTGAGTGTGGACGGAGCAGCTACAGGTTAGTTTAGCCTGATGGATCCGATTCCATTCAGAAAACACACATTTTAAAAGCTTTTCGCCTGCCGTCTGTCTGCAGACTTGTCAAAGCGTTAATTCATGGTTTTTACTAACCATTATCAGTATGTAGTTACTTCGGCATCACTTTGAAACATGTATTACAATTAAATCACGGTCAAATATGTTCATTTTGTTGTAGTTGGTATCTCCCATAGAATTGACATGGAGATACGCCCCGCCCCCTCTCCAGCCCTCTTGTTTGAATGACAGGAGCAAACACAGCTGACAACCGCGGTGAAACTCGAGCGATTAGAGCGATGCGAATATTGGGTGGTCTACCATAGTATTTACATGGAGATAAGCCCCTTAAAAAACCATGAATTAAAAAAGCATTAATTCTGTGTTTACTCCTGTCATTCAAACAAGAGGCTGGAGAGGGGGCGGGGAATCGGATCGATCAGGCTAAACTAACCTGTAGCTGCTCCGTCTACACTCACAACAACGTCATACAGACATAAATAAAGCAGCGACTGTATTCACCATGACACAGACAGTCTGTGTTTTGTATATGTTTAACTTTTGTCCAGTTTCTGAACAGATATGAGGAGCTGTGAGCTCTGAGTGTGTGCTAACAGCTAACGGCTGGTGTGTTGGGCCAATCACGAAGCGTCATTTATTGACTGGCAGCAAAAAACAACCAATCACAGCAGTGCTTCTGCTCTGTCCAATCACAAACAAGAAGTGTTCTCCCTAAGGAATACCCTTTCCGTCCAATGTGAAATGCTGTGGCATTTTCTGAAATGCTGTGGCAAAAAAAACACACAATTCAGGTGTCAAGTGGCAATTCAAAATACAATTACAATTATTCCATACATTTATTCTCCTGTAGATCAACTTCTATAATTTAGTGTTATCCCTGATTCAGTACACAGCTGTAATCTATCGGTTTGTAGAAGTAGGTAATATCTTCAATGCTCAGTACTCCAGTTTAAGTGTATCTAGTTGTTTCCAGTTTCGCTGTCTTTGTAGTAAACTGAAGCCCCGGCCACACGAGGACGAAAACGGTCGTTTGCGTTACTGTTTAGTGTCATATAGACCCAGTGGCGACGCCAGGGTATGGCTGGGGTAGGCTACAGCCATACCAAGAAATGGCTTAGCCCTACCTTAGCCCGACCATGAAAAAGTATGTTAAAGTAAGCATGTTGAGAACACGGATTGCGAAAATCTACCGGTCATGTCCATAACGCACAAACTGATCCTGCTGTAACAACAAGTGCACGTTACGGACGCAATATGGTTGAGACCATTCAGGCTTATGCTAGAGGGGTGCAAGGAATAGTCTAAGTAGTGGGGGAGTTTTATACACTAAAGGTGTGGACATTCTCTCGCGTTATAATATCAGCGTGGCCGCGGTCAGATCGAAATGCCTCCGAATGCAATTTGAACAGACCTACAGCCAATCAGAGCAACGAAACGTTGGGTCTGCTGCGTCATGCATTACTGATACGTCGATACGTCACGTTCACAGTGAAAAGTCCCCAAACTCGCGCCGAGTAAATTGCAGACAGACCGCAGAACTTCTAGGATTCATTGTATATTTCGGATGGATAGATTTGTTCTTTAACGCCCTCGCATTGAGGTACAAGTCGAACAGGTGCCAGAGTCACACGACCCACCTGAAGAGTGAATAGTGAGTTTTTAATATATTTTGTAATAAGTGTTTTGTATGACAATAGAGACACAGGCCACCTGTTGTGTGCTGTGTCAGTCTCTCTCTGTTTACCTGTGTCTGTGTCTCTCTCTCTGTCTCTCTCCCTCACTCTCCCTCTCTCTCTCCCTCTCTGTCTCTCTCCCTCACTCTCTCTCTCTGTGTCAATTCTATATGCCAACTTTTCTTGTTTCTGCCGCTGCGTAGCATGTTGTAACAACGTGGAATTAGCAGAATAGGCTATTGTATTGTTTAACTCACACCTGCTGCTCTCGATGTAATTTAGCTGATAAAAGGAGACTAATAAAAGCCTCACGCTTGGCGTTTCACTGTCAAGGGGTGCGATATAGCGTGTATGTAATTACCTTACAAATACTGACTTGAGCCCCACCACTGTATGGGTTAGCCCTACCATAGATTACCCAACACAAATACTCTGGCGCCGCCACTGTATAGACCGTTCGGCCACACGAGGATGACCGAATACGGCACTAAACGACTGCGGAAATGATAACGGGTCCCAAGGTGGATAGAACGGCATACGCAACGCTCTGGGGGGTCCAACGGCTCCGTGTGTACGCCCTATACGATCATTTTCTGATAATGATGAGGCAATGGTCCCGCCTCTCCCCGCCTCTGCTGCTCACCCCCGCGTCAAAGTAAACTGCACACTGAATTCAGATAACATGCCTGATCATTTTTCAAGGTGTCCGTTTGGTCGCTTTGCAAAATGGTGTCTGTTCTGGTGGTTTATTGATGCTCCACTTTATTATCTACCAGCAGCCCTTGAATATCTCATATAACATCTCTCTAAAATTTGTTTAGCAGAATAGAAAAGGCGTGACACACTGCTGCTTCTCTTCTTCTGTGCTTTTACTCATTCAAAGGCCTTCAGATCGTGATGCGTTGAAATATGTGGGATTCCCCAACCCACCATACAAGGTTTGTAATCCAAGAAAATGTGGGCGAAACCCACTGAGCCAAAAGGAGTGGAGCCACACAAATATAGAGCAGGGTAAACAAATAAAAAATCAACAGTTATCTTACCTCCAGGTACATTACAGTTCATCATCAACCTCAGCCCACAGAAGTAGACATTGACAGGATCCATAATTAAAAAACAATAAATACCATAGGCTACATCCTAAATTCAAGTGCCCAAGGAGTATCATGAAATGTTACAGTGCTTTAATGTTGGAGTAGATATCATTCTTCTTATTAAATGTGTAGACTGCTCTGGTTCCTGTGAGATGCTTGCTCGGGTATTCTGAATGGATGCGGCAGAGGCGGCGGCGTGGGTAGCGCGTGACAGCGGAGGAGGCGAGGTTTTTAAATTATAGGCTGCATTCACGGACTCACCGTAAACTCCTAGTGTCTTCAAGTTGAGGTTGTTTAGAATTAATTAGTCATAAAACAAAAGGCAGAAAAATAATAGACTGTACTCATTTACCGATGTCTTTAGTCATATCCACATGACTTCAAGCCTTTCGCATTTTGCCTCAAAACACTCAAGTTCTTATTGAGGCACAATATAAAAGTAGGCCCATGTGTCAAATTCTTCCTTAATAAAGGACTCAACGATGTTGCTCGATGTTGCAAATTGCAAAATTATAGTTTGTTTATTTTAAATGCAGTTCTCCTACATCAATCGTGGTTGTGAAATAATTGTACACCATTTAGAGAAAGGAATGGGTGGTTAATTCACATTTGAATTATCTTTTTAAAACTCAATATTAAACAATAAAAGTAGCAGGTTATTATCATTATTAATATTATTATTAATATAGGGACCCAGCAGCAGAGTTGACCTCATTTGACCATGTACAGTACATACAAAACACTGCACAATGTATCTTGTTTTTATTTTATTTACACAAAAATGATCATATTCAAAGCTTTTTGCTATGGAATCTGCCATTTGATCCCACAATGTAGTCCTTCACTTTACTTACTTTTTATGTGCATCATTCATGCATTCTTGTACAACACATTTACATGTTCTAGCATGATTTATCCAATCTTTAGGCTGCTGTTGTATGTTTGATTTCCCACCGCCCTTGAAGGCAGCACCGCCCCTCTGAACTGGGTCCGCCTCTGCGCTCCGACGGGAGGCTCCGGCGGAGGGGAGCCGTGTGGGTGCCGCGGAGGACTTTCCTATAAAAGCAGGGATCCCACGGCCAACCGAGCTTGTCTCTCTGTCACAGGCAAGACAAGAGCCGCGAGTCCCCGCCAGCAGCTGTGTTATTTCTCCCGCCACAGCTCGGAAAAGCATCCCGACCTCACCTAAAAGGAAAGCTTTAGTCTATGGTTCTGACTGACGCTCCAACAAGGATGTCCCGGACCGACGAGGTGCACCGTATAACGGAGAATGTCTACAAGGTAAGACGGAGCTTGTTTGTTTTCCTGCCGCTGACCTGGCGTCCTCCTGCCGCGGAGGGACACCTGCTGCACCGGGGGGAGGCTTCAGGACAGGCTAACTTACTTCACTGAGCCCGAGTGGTGTGGCTTGCAAGTGTCAAAGTGATTTATGATAAAGACATGATCACTAGGTGATACCAAAAGGGTTTTTATTGGTGTATTTCCTTGAAAAAAAGTGCTGGAACACTAACATTAGCCTGTGTAATGGTTGTAAATCTAACTCACAGAAACTGAGGCTAGTTTGGAAAGACAGATGATTCCTTTCCTTAGGTTAACAGATTAATGATTTCATTTACAAAGTATGAGAAATATTAAAATATGATGTACTCGAATCCCCTTCTTCAGTCAAATTGAGCATCAATTAATTCAACTGTAATTGTTTACCCAGTGTATGGACTCATTTGATATATGTCTGGTGAACCCCTTCCCCTCTGGTTATTACAATGCTATTTTAGCAGGAATGCTACTAGTCAGTCATGTTAATTCCACCTCACTGTGACCTCACCTCCTAACTGACAGGTTGCCCCCTGAGGAGGCTTTTATTAGTGTATATCCTTTAAAAAAAAGTGCTGGGTCACTTCGCCTGACTGATGGTTGTAAATCTATCTCACAAAAACTCAGGTCTGTTTAGAAAGACAGATTATTGCTTTTATTTATAGGTAAACAGAATAATGATTTTCAAATGCCAGAAATTATAAAAAAGTCAAATATGAAAAAAACATTTATTTCAATGGTAATCGTTTACTTGGCAGTGTAAGCACTCATTTGATATATGTGTAGTGATTTAGTGAACCTTCCCTCCAACTCCGGTTATTACTATGCTATTTGTGCAAGAATGCTGCAAGTCAGTCGTGTAAATTCCACCTCTCTGACCAAACCTCACTGACAGTTTGCCCCTTGGCAGTTCAGCTAAAGTTACACGAGATAACAGAGCAGAGGAGAAGCTGTCACCATCATCTGTGGGAAATGCTCCTGGAGGTATCTGTAGACATGACCTGTGTGAGCTTATTTAAAGAGGTGGGGGCTCTCAAAATGTCTCTCCAAAGGAGTGCTCATGATCAAACTAGTTGCAGTATTGAGAGTAAACAGTAACTGTTCTGGGTACTGTTCAGTTTCACTGCGCTCGGGGCATCTGTCCAGGTGAGGTAGATTTCAGGCAGCCAACGCATCACAAGGGTTTTCCTTCATGTGAAGAAACTCCAGCTGTTTACAGAAACACTCCAGGAGAGAGCTGGACAGCCTAAAAGCTTCCTGGTACCTGAGAGGTGTTCGTGGATGCAGGAGAAAAAGCCCATGTGTGCTCATGTGGCCGAGGCAATATGGGGTCACATGACATCAGAACTCAGCCTACAGTAGGAGTAGTATCTGATTTTCTCTGCTACATTAAAGCACACACCAAAAAAAGTCGCTCTTCACCTGGAAAGGCTCTAATGAGGGCGCGATGTTACAAAGGGAGGAGGAGGCGCCTGGTGTTGTGACCTGTGGGAGGTTTCTTCGGATCAGAAATAGCCAGAGACACCACAGAGAGAGAGGGAGGAACAGGAGGAGGATGTTGAGGGAGGAGAAACATGATGGGCAAATCTGCATCAATTTGAAAAGAGGGGAAGTCATAAGTCGATTGGCAAAACATTTATGATAATTAACAAAGATTGTCATTTAAAAAACACACATTTTCAGTTTCCAGCTGCTCCAATGTGAGGATTTGCTGATTTCCTATGTTGTATATCATCAGATAGTGAATAGCCAACCTTGCAATATATGACAACATTTTCTGACATTCTGCAGGCACACAACTTCTGCATATCAATCAATGGAACAAAACATGACCATTAGCCGGACTGCTTGGCAACAGAGCGCCGGGGGTCGATTATGAAAATGCCATCATGCAGAAAGCAGCAGTGGGGTTTCTTCCTGTCATCAGCAGGAGGGAGGAGGAGCAGAGGGCCCGAGCGACCTGCTGCTGATTGGCGGGGACCAATAGTCGCTGGGGGGGCAATCAGTGCAGGGTGGTATTTATGAGCCGGTCCAATGAGGGATCTGAGCGCCTGTGTTTAGAGAAGCTAACGGGTCTGTTTCTACTGAGGAGAGAAGGTACAGAGATAGGGGCCAGGAACATGAATTATACAACGTAATATCACAATGAAGCAGTCAAACACCAACAACTCCATATGATTGGTTAATGTTGGTACTAGTGGTTTGAAAATGTGATGGAGCATGGGGTTCACCTTTTAAAGACTTTTCCATAATGGATCCCTTAACCTCAAACCAAATCTACCTATACTGGTAAAAATACAGTTACCTGAACATGAATTTAAGACATGCTAGTAAAGGTTTGTACACTTGTGAACCTGCTTTAAATGAACATCTCGATGATCAGAATACAGCTGCTGATAGGCTGTGACTTGACGGGGATGACTTGCTCTAAATCACATTTTAATCAGTTTGGAACACTTGGTTATGACCATTTTATATTGCATTTGTGCTCAAGCGACAACTAGTGGTGATTTGCTCTCTTGTTTGCAGATTGAGCAGGATTCATTTGTGGATGTGGGATGGATTCAACATGTATGGCAGTTCAAGTCACAACGATGAATTTAGAAACCAATGTGTCAGCCTAAAGATGTATCAAAACCTTATTAGACTCCACAAAATCGGAATATGATATGGAATTCTGTCAATAGAGATTTCATATTTGAATAATAATTCTTCTCAACAGCTACCATTAAGCAGGGCACGTACAGGGCAGCTGCTATTAATTGAAGAGTGGGGTTTAATTACTCCCAGGTTGTCTACAAACTGAGAGAGATGATCTTTCCCAGGATAAACAATGATTTTATTTTCCTGCATCTCCGTATCCAGTTTGTTTTGTTTGTTTGTATCAGATGTCAGAACAATATACATCAAAACCAACAGTAGAGGACCGAAGCCATAACCCCACTCCTCTGCTGCCGAAACTAGAGATACTGAGTGTCATTTTTACATGACTCACAATGGCGGATGCATGTGTGTGTGGGCAGTGTCTCACGACTGTGTGTTTTGTTTCTTCGCACCCTAACTGTACTGTTGAGTGGCTGGCAATATATCTGCCTCGGATTGAAGAGTGAACTCTACTCCGTGTGTGGTGAAGTTTTAGATGCTGGTGGAGATGTGCTAGTTACCCTCTGACAGTGGGTTAACCGCCTCTCCTCAGGTTGTTGTTGTTGTGGTTGCTGAACAAGCACCATCTGTATGTTTGTTCAGGAGTGATGTAATCCCAACAGTGCTGCAGGCTCCGTGTGTTTGCTGGAGCGTCGGGGCCAGGCTGGCTCCCAGTTGTGTTTTGGTGGTGGGAGTGGATTATCAGAGAAACATCACATGGTCCATTCATTGATTTTTGTAGTGGCTATGTGTTTGTGTGTCTCAGCTCTTCTACCAATGTTGTCCTCCAGATCTTAAGAGAGGATCTCTAGCTCAAAGGCAAGATAGTTTCAGGTGTGGTTGATATGGAAACGTGTCGATTATGGTCTATAAAGCACATGTTGGAATATAAATGTGTTTCTACGTTTTCTGAAAAATCTAAGTAGAAACTGCATATAGATTCAATAACCTAGGGAGACCAGTTGTTGATTTATCAATCAAGTGACATAAGGCACGTTCACACCGCAGTACTTTTCCCACAAAGGTTCATCAGAACTCTTTAGTTCTCATGAACTAAGTACAGATCGCGTTCACACCGGAAAAAGTCCCTGGGGGAGGATTAGGTAAATGAAGCCGCTGACGTCACTTCTTCTTCTTCTGCTTTGGGTTTACTGGCAGGCCGCAAACCACTTCACAGCGTATACTGCCGCCCAAAGTCCCCGGCCGGAAGTCCCCGGAGTTGGGGACTGGCTTCAGTAGAAGCTGCTGGGACTCCCAGCAGCTTCTACTGAAGCCTTCCGAGTAAATCGCCAGAACGCCGACACCTCCTCATCTCCACCGCTCCCATGTTTTATTTTGTGTTGCCATACGTTAGTCTCTCTGCGTTTGTGCGCTGGGCTAATGCTAATAATGCTAATGCGAGGATAATAAAATGGTGGCTTCACAAACTTTTTGGGAGTTTTACGGGGCGTGGTTTGCAATCCGCCCAGCCAATCAGACATAGGAACCTTTTTCTCCCACGAAAGTCCCTGCTCTCTAGCAGGGACGGAAAAGGGGGTGAAAAGGTTCTCATGAACTAATTTTAGTTCCGGATGTTTTTGGTGTGAACGCAACATTTCGGAACTAAAGTGGGGAAAAGTACTGCAGTGTGAACGCGCCTATAAGCCGCGTTCACACCGCAGTACTTTTAGTTGTTTGCGGCCTGCCAGTAAACCCAAAGCAGCAGAAGAAGAAGTGATGTCAGCGGCTTCATTTGCCTAATCCTCCCCCAGGGTTTTATTCCGGTGTGAACGCGATCTGTACTTGGTTCATGAGAACTAAAGAGTTCTCATGAACACATTAATATAATATAGCACAATCATCGTCAGAGGCCTAGTGAAAAGAAGAAATAAGAAGATGTTACCATGGGCTCGTGATTGGCATTTTTCACTATTTACTTCCATTAAAAACAGTGCAGTTTGGTGTGAAACTTGTGCAACATCTCTCAATTGACAACTCTCAAGAGGCATTCTAAAAAGCATAGAGCTTCACTCTCGTTTAGAGATAACAGGAATGCTGTTGGAATTTGTTTGATTTTCATCGGGGAGCATTCATTGTCATATTTCCAAAACTGTGTTCACGAGGGGGGATTTGGGTCCAATGTGTCTGATGTGTGGGGGCTGTGAGTAATTCAGCCCAACACTCCATCCCCACAGTCACACTGGTACAATCTGCTCAGTAAAGCCTTTTCATTTCTTAACCCTGTGGACAACAAACTAAAAATGACAGTCAACAACAGTAGTTCTTCTGCCATCTTCTCAGATATACCCCAACACAACTTGTATAAAGTTTTAAAATACAATAATATTTATAATTTTCTCGTTTGTCTTGAAAATCCTTGATTCTCAAAGTCCAAGGTTATGTCTTGAAATATCCTGATCTGCTAGTCAAAAATCCAAGTATATTATTTACTTTAGCATGATATGAAAAAATACCCATATTTGAGGGCCTGGAAATGGCATTTTCTACCATTTTTGTATGAAATGTACTTTTTTTACTATTCGATTATAAAAATACTTTATGACTATTTCCCTGTCTATCTGCTAATTGATTAGTTGGTAAGTTAGATTCGGGTCATCCTAGCAGCTCTATAATAGTTGACATAGTTACCATGACCGAAGCCATCATTTCATTAACATTAAACTGGATTGTGATGTAGTGTGCCGAGTAGCGCTGCACGATTTATGGAAGAAATCTAATTGCGATTTTTCTGACAAATATTGCGATTCGATTTGCGATATTTGTTTTTAAGCGACCCAATGGAAGTTTATTGTAAAATGCGGCCATATCTCCGGCTAGGAAGGTCGTATCAACGTGCTCCCGTCTCTAGCACCCCCGCAGCCCGAGCTACGAGTGAAAGAACTAAACTTACATGAAAGTTCCGTTGGGTTGCTTTAAAGTCAAGCTTGAGTTTAAGACTCACCCTGTAATAGAAACATGTGATGGAGCATTATTAACCTGACTCAGATGCTTTCACCAAACCATCTAAAGCTCCATTGGAAGCCGTTTGGAAAAGTATTTCAAAAATACTTGGCAGGTGATTGGATCAATCTGTCTATCACTTTCTATCATGGGCCACTTCTGATTGGTGTGGATGACTGACACACAAGAAGAAAAAAGGGTTATTTATATCACAGGCTTTGCGATTCGATAATCGCATCATTGCAAATCACGATTTTGATTTAAAATCGATGAATCGTTCAGCCCTAATGCCTAGTAGTAGTAGTAGTAGTAGTAGAGTCATGGTCAGCTGCTGTTTCAGGCAGAACGCAAGGTGTAATGGAAAGAAGTCCCAGCAATACTTCCTCATTCCCATCATGAAAAGATGCCTTGGTGTCAGCCTCAGTTCGGAGCAGGCAGTTTGAGCTCTGTTACGTTTCCCTTTGTTCGTGTTTGGGGTCATTTGAGGTGAAACGGAGCCTCATGTGGAATGAAGTATATTGAATCCAAATGCTCTGCTTAGGCCTGATTCCTCCAGTGTGATTGTTTCAAACCACTGATTCCTCCACTCTGATTAGTCACACTGTGCTCACCTCCATTGTCTCAGCTCGGAGCTCCATCCCAGCTTTGTGTTCGGTCCCTGCAGAGCACCGTGCCTCCTGGCTCCAGGCTCTGTTCCAGCTCTGTGCCAACATGTTACTGATCTTTGGGCGGCATCGATGTTTGCGAGCGTCATGGTGACGCTGACTGACAAACAGTGTAGCAGGGTGGACCATTGTGTTATGTAACAAGGAAGCAGGTACAGTTTTACAGTCCTACATGAACCTGCATCACATTGTAGATGACAACAACAATGAATTTAGTTTTACCCTTCCTATATCATTTTATTAAAGAGAAGTATAAGATAAGCTATATATATGATGTGTTCAATGTAGTCTGATAGAATTGATTCGTCCCCCAATTTTATAAATCCAGTATTTCAAAAGAGATGCTTTACATGCTATAATTTAGAGTTTTCTTACCATCATGATTGCTTATTATGCAAACGGTTATAAAGGAGTGTACGTGAAGTACATGGGATTTATTGTTTAATGAATTTTTTCTTTAGTTTTATTGTTATTTAGTCAAGAGCGTTTATGTATTTATTTCAGTTAGTCCATTTTCACTCAGCTGTATATATCTACAAAGCCAATACATCAAATACTCAAATAGATATATGAAAACAAAATAAGACAACATTGATTTTGTTTTGAAAAAAGGGTGGTCATCCATGTGTGCGAATGTGCAGGCCACTGCCACTAAATGCACTTTGGCCAGGTTATCTTTGACTATGGTAATTGCTATTGTGATTAGTAGAATGTCACTAGTATTGATGGTTCACTGTGTGGAGAAGTGTGCTTTATTGCATCACAGTGGATGTTTTGGATCGCTAGTAGCTGGGGCTAAACGTGCTTCAACTTGTTATAATATTGTGTCAGAAGTTTGGCTAGTTATATGCTACTGCTTATTATTTTGGAAGTTGTACTAGCAACTATTCCTTATATAGAAACTGTACACACTGCTCAGCCACAGCTATAATGTTACTGCTATCTTCACATCATCATCTGGCAGAAATCCAGACTGAATAACATTATTCCAGACAGACACACAACGTATAATCCCACAGCTAAACGTAATCATTGATGTGGGGGAGAATAACCAGGAAAGTACTTTGCATCCATGGCAATGCACGAACACCACGGGGGAACTGGGCCTTTAGTTGTCTTGTTGGTCGAACGCACTTATTGTAAGTCGCTTTGGATAAAAACGTCAGCTAAATGCAATGTAATGTAATGTCTGATTTTAGAAACCAAAATGTGTGCTCTTCCCAGAGATCTTATTCCTCAAAGCCAGCTAATAACTAATAACGTGTATGACAGATTTCTGAATTGCCCCAAATCCTCATCCGGACGACATGAGCTTGGTGCAGCTATCCTTCTGTATTATTTAGGTTCCACCAACTGCTCTGTTAGGCTGTCGCAGCACAGCTAGCTGTCATCCAGCATAACTGTTGGCATCTGTTGCTCGTATGCAGCATGTCAGCAGCCTTTAGCACATCTGTAACGTATCCAAGCTGAGCTGCTGGGGGATAGGGGAGGAGAAGTGCAGGCTGCCAGGCTGAGCAGAGGATGAAAGGAAAGTTACTGGGATGCATCTCCAAACAGAGACGCAGGATGGAACGGGGAAAATGGAAGCACAGTGTGTGTGATCCACTGTTCTTTTCAGACTCTAATTTGACTGAAATGAAGGGGAATAAAAGGTCTGAGAGGCCAGACAAATATGGCTTTCCTGCTGCAGTGTGTATTTGGACCTGTACCTTAAGGGATATTGTAACCTGAGATTTGAAGAGGAAAAGAAGGGATGACGTCTTTAAAGATGAACCATTATTTCACTGCTGCAGCCTTTCAGATGTAATGCTGAGCACACACACTCTCCCGTATGCTCTGCAGCAAGTCACATGTGCAGAAACACCTTCACATGTCGTGTCTGTGTTCAGGAAGTGCTGCCAAAAAGTCATATTTATTTTTAAAATCCAGTTATATATTGAATGAAGCCCTACACTGGCGAACATACGTGCGAGCACAAGATCATTTACATGTACGCGTGTTGATCAAATCTGTGTTGGTCTGAGGCCATGATGGTGATGATGATGAGGAATCTGTGTCATATGGTGTTGGTGGAGACTCCCTCCCTCCTCTCCCCCGTCAGCACGTGAGGTGAATCACGATGGGTCGCTCTGTCAAGGGGGGAATTCCGACACTTCCATATTTGGCACCGGAAGTGCCCCCTCCCTCCCTTTTCTTTCCTTTTTGGAGCTGCATCTGCGGAGTAGGGGGCACTGACTCTGCTCGCCGATAACAGCTCATCTGAAAGGGAAATTGGATGGGTTTCACACACATTCATACACACTGACACACACTGAATTTTCATCTCCCGAGGGTGTGAAAGCAGTGCAGCTTTAGCGTGCCGATCGTCACACTGGCTGAGCAGAAGCAAATGATGTCCATTTCCCCCTCGGAAACAGAGTATGGATATACATCAGCTCATCACCCCTGTCTGTAATGCAGTGGGGATCTCTAATGGCTTTTTAACATTAGCAATCATGGTGTCCACTGCTTCTCATTAGAATGCACAAGGCATCGTTCTGATTGGGTGTACACTTATTGGCAGCTGTATTGGATTGCATTAGATTGAACAGGTGGTCACTGAGTGTATGTGAGATGGAAATCTTCTGCATGGAGGCATAATTCAGTCAGGTGCAGATCAAAGGGAGGCAACCCACAATGAGAACTGGGTTTGCTGAAGAATGATACACTGTATGGCCATAGGTACAGTTGCAAGAAAAAGTGAACCCTTTGGATTCTCCACGCATAGCGTTGTGTGTTCCTTGCAAACAACTCAACTTTGGTTTCATCTGTCCACAGAATATTTTGCCAGTAGTGCTGTGGGAACATCCAGGTGCTCTTTTGCTAACTTCAAACGTGCAGCAATGTTTTTTCTGGACAGCAGTGGCTTCCTCCGTGGTGTCCTCCCATGAACTCCATTCTTGTTCAGTGTTTTACGTATCGTAGATTCGTCAACAGAGATGTTGGCATGTGCCAGAGATTTCTTTAAGTCTCGAGCTGACACTCTAGGATTCTTCTTCACCTCATTGAGCATTCTGCGCTCTTGCAGTCATCTCTACAGGACGGCCACTCCTAGGGAGAGTAGCAACAGTGCTGAACTTTCTCCATGTATAGACACTTTGTCTTACCGTGGACTGATGACCATCAAGGCTTTCAGAGATACTTCTGTAACCCTTTCCAGCTTTATGCAAGTCAACAATTCTTAATCGTAGGTCTTCTGAGAGCTCTTTTGTGCGAGGCATGGTTCACATCTGGCAATGCTTTTTAAGAATAGCAAATTCAAAACTGGTGTGTATTTTTTATAGGGCAGGGCAGCTTTAACCAACACCTCCAATCTCGTCTCATTGATTGGACTCCAGGTTGGCTGACTCCTGACTCCAATTAGCTCTTGAAGAAGTCTTTAGCCTAGGGGGTTCACATACTTTTTCCACCCTGCACTGTGAATGTTTACATGGTGTGTTCAATAAAAACATGAAAACATATAATTGTTTGTGTGGTATTAGTTTAAGCAGACTGTGTTTGTCTATTGTTGTGACTTAGATGAAGATCAGAACACATTTTATGACCAACTTATGCAGAAATCCAGGTCATTCCAAAGGGTTCACTTTTTCTTGCAACTGTATATGGAAACCAGTCATGGTTCATGGTTTTGGCTATGTGCTTTATTTACAATGAATAAAAACACAAATTCTTAATGACAGAAAATAGTTGGAAATTGAAGAAGATCTATACACTATAAATGTTATGTATAGATTTGGAAAAATATGAAATATACCACCAAGCCATGCTGAGCCTCAGGGCTACCTGCAGGCATCTGCAACAACAAGCTGCTGTTGTTAATAATCTGTGATTCAGCAGTGAGGTGAAACAAACACTACTGAGCTTTACCTCAACATGACAGCAATATTTATTAGCCTACAGCTATTATAACATCACATACGCTCTTATAAGTAAAAGCAAGTGCTCTCACTCTGCCTTAAGGTTAATTTAGATTGCAGCATTGTGCTCTTACAATACACTTTAATTGGAGGTTGTTAAACTTCTGCTTACATGATGTTGTATTACATTCATGTAGTGCACTTGAGGCAAATCCATCAGTAATTTCCTGTCTTATCTGTTTGTACTGTTTGGAAAGTCACCGACAGGGTTCATGAGAATTAAAAGACCTTTCCGTTAATCAGTAGTGGTTTTGGATAAAGCACACAGGACAACACAACTGTAAGATATGTGGAATGTGACTTTAAAGGGGCCCTGTTCTGCTCATTTTCAGGTTCATATCAGTATTTATTGCCTATACTGTGAAAAATAAAGAGCTTTTTGAACATTAAAGCATGAAACCCATGCTTTAATGTTCAAAAAGCTCTTTATTTTTCTCATACTGCCTGTGCTGCCTCTTTTCACCCTCTGTCTGAAACCAGAGCTCACTCTGCTCTGATTGGTTAGCTGGCCGGCTCTGTTGTGATTGGTCAACCACTTAGAAATTTCCCACCCATTAGCCTATCCCGTACAATGTGTTGAAGCGCCAGCTAATAGAATCGTGAGTGTTACATAGTGATGTCACTTTGTTATGGAATTAAACAAAGGAGTCCAATGGAGGCGTAATTCAGGCAGTTGGGGTCGGAGTGTGGGGGAGAGAAACCCCCTCTGGAGGAATTTTAGCCTTTGGAGACCATTTACATGCACTAAAACCTATACAACATGCTACATTTGCTAAGCAAATGTTGAGTTATGAGTTTTCCCTTTCCTGTAGTGTGTTATAGTTTTTTTTTGCATTTAGATCAAGGGTGTCAAACTCAACAGGGCTCGACAGTAACGGTTGCCATTGGCAACCATTCAGAAAAAATGTCAACCACTTCTTGGCCTTTGGATGCCATCAGTGGCATGGAGAAATAAGGACAGCTAAATGTGCACTCCAAAATAGATACATGTTAATTATTTGTTGTACTAAGAGTGATATTTAATTATTGTTGTGACCAGTCGGAACCTGATACTTAAGTTGCACGTGCATTGGTGTGATTACGGAGCCAGAAAGCAATGCACGTTTACTCGCGTGCGCCGTGTGTTTGTTTTACAAAAAATGGCGAAGCAAATTAAGTTGTTTGACCGTGGGGTAAAAAGTTCGGCCAACCCGTCAACATCTCAAACGAATGTTCAAAGTGATTCAATTCAACTGATAAAGCGCAAGGTGAACCCGAACGAAAGCAAAGAGGAAATGTGTAAAGTCTAGGGAGGCGAAACATTCTGCTCCGTTGTCCATTCAATTCTGGATTTGTTTATTGTGCATTCTGTAGACTCCCATTTCTGTTTGAATTGAACAAAATGGACATCAGAAATTAGCTTAAAAGGTCTAAGGATTTATTAAAACGAAATGGCGACAATGCAGCCGATGGTGCTGCTGGCATAGATGAGAGTAACACCTACGTCACTTCCGGGCAAAAATTACGGCCCCGCCCACTTTTGGGGGAAAACAACGCTGTCATTTGAATGGCGGTCAATACAAATTCTGAAGTTTTTGCCAAACCGATCAAATTTTTTTGAAAACCGTGGATTTTTGGATATTCAAAGAGCTCGATTACGATGGCCAGTCAGGCAAACAATTACATTCGATCATTGGTAATCGACAATCGGTCTTGATATATGGTTTAATTAAAATCAGTAGGCGAGGCTGTAATTTCTCCAGCTGTTACTCTCATGAGCGAGGCAGAACATAATAGTTTTATCATGCCAAAAAGCTGCTGTCGTTTATTGCACCTCAAACATTAAAAATAATCAAGAGTTCAGTGTTTCTGTACTTCCTCTAAGAAGAAAGGACAGTACAAGTGGTAGTGGATCGCCGGAGCCGTTAGATTAACATTAACATGCTTATTGTAGTTCTGAGTGCAAGGCCTTGCGGCCTAGCACCATCCTCTTGATGGAGCATATGTGTGGGCTGGACCAGGAAGTGAGTGAACAGAGGGTCGAGTTGTCGATTCTTGTTCTGTTTTTTTGTGACTATCTAGTTGTGCACGCTACTAAAGAGACGCGCTACCATGGAAACCAAACAATGGTGTAGCTGTAATAAAGTCCGAGTGGAAACAGTCGTGTGTAAATCTGATTTAGTCAGAAATGCGGGAGAAATATGACCCCGGGAGGAAACCGGGGAGAGGGCAATGAAATCGGGAGTCTCCTGCGAAAATCGGGAGGGTTGGCAAGTATGGCTGCTGGCGACCCTGCACCTGCCATTGCAGCAGCACGCCTTAATGTCACAAGCTTGACCTCGGCAAACGCCGGGGCTGAGTTAGCGAGCCCAAGCCTTGACTCATCAAGGCGGCCGTCACCAACGCTGTCCTCCGAGGCACAGCTCCTTGTGCCCCTACCATCAGCACCTGCGTTGCCACACCCTGTACCACACCCGCCAGCATCCTCCTGCTCCTCCTCTGTGCCGGTGCCTCCACTACAGACGCTACCTTGCAGCACATCAACAGGTTCTATTGGGCCAGCAAGCCCCAGATGATCTTGGGGTTAATAAACCCAACCAGGTGAAACTGGATCGTTATCCAGGGAGATTGTTTTCAGGAAAGAAGCACACTTTTACCGCTGCATGGTACAACAACAGACCATGGCTTGAATATTCGTTAAAAGCAGACGCAGCCTTTTGTTTCCCCTGTAGACAGTTTCAAGTAAATACGTCTTCATCTGATGCGGCTTTTACTGTCAAAGGTTTTTGCGACTGGAAACACGCATTACAGACTGATAAAGGACTGCTAAGACATGCCGCATCAAAAGAACACAGTTCATGTGAGAGTTTGTGGAGAGAGAGAGACAGATACGCGAGGAAACAAATAAGGAAATGAGTACTTTGGTGCAGATCAGCTGGCACGGAACCGTTATTACGTGTCAGCTGTCGTTGATATTATAGCTTTTTTAGCTGTCAACCAACTCCCTCTCAGAGGTGACCACGGTTTATTCCACAGCATGTCCGAGTCAGGCAGTGGGCTATTCCTATCACTGTTTGAGTATACGCTGCAGCACAAAGATGCAGAGTTGGCCAAAATATTGTTCTAAGTTAGCTCGGCTGAGCGAAAGGATGCACCTGCAGTGCATAGAACATAAACCATGCCCAAGGCGGCTAAACAGTTCATCGTCTCCGTCTCTACTATTTTTCTCTCAGAGTGCAACGATGAGGAAGCTGCATAGGCGGCGCGTGAGGCTCAGGTTTGGGAAGGCTAAATAACTTTTTTTTACCTGACCCTGCCCGCCTCCGGCGTCTATAGAAAAGATACCAACTCAGTGTGCGGAGTTTAAATCCATCGAGTCATATTACAGGATAAAGGAAATACAGTTTAAACTGCCGTATGCAGAGAAGACGCCGACATGTCACACTTATCATTCATATCAGACTGATATCAGATCATCGATCATATAATATCATAATGTATCATATATTTCCTTATCTGAGTCAGCTTCTCCAGCCGTATCTGGCCGTGCATCACTTACATGCTGTATGCAGAAGTAACGAAACACTCAAATGTAATTAAAGTCAGATCCACTCGTCTCTTAGATGGGGCAGTGATATCGTACAACAATATGCTTTCAAACACTCGGTAGGCCTAGTTATTTTTTAACCAGTTGTTCTGTATTCACCTTGCAGGTGCAACTCTGTGGCTTGTATCCTGGATTATATGTTTAAGTCATGGATGTTTAAAGTTCATATTTGTCTAATATTAGTTTACTTTTCATTAATGAAGTATGACGCTGCGCTGTCAGTACACTTGTCCCTGTTTGTGATTGGTCAAATGTAGCTAACCCCGCCCCTTTCACGTGAACGCGTTCTCAGCTGGAGAGAGAAACCCTGGCTTGATTTACCGAGTTGATAACCAGCGTCGTAGGACCGGCTTAGCGAGATCTCGTTTATTAGGGTTAGTTAAGATAACTCAAACATATCCAGGGTCTATTGAACTGGCTTCGTAGTACAGTTTACTGGTGGCTGCATAGCAGCGCTAATGTCAAAGACACAAACATTATATTTTTATTTTACCAGGATGCAGTGACAAAAATATTAGGGAAGGCTTAGCCTTCCCTAGCCTACAGTACCCGCCACCCCTGGGAAGCTGCCATCCTTAACCAGTGTGCCTTGCTCGTGATTTACCAATGTTTGTGCTGCCACGCACACAATGTTTCAAAAGTGATTTCTATGTTGCCCTTTATTTGTGTATGTATTTGCGATAAGTGTGCGTCTTTGCGCAATGCCCTCATATGCCCTCCCTTTTAGATTTGTTCTGGCGCCGGGTCTGTGGTGGGGGTCAGCACAAAGGTCAGGAAAACCCCAACTTGAAAGGGAGACAACGGATGACCAAGAAACTAGTGACTTGCTCAATTCATTTGTGGATCTGTGAAGAACATGACAACAGCTGCACTACTGGTGTTTAGTATACCAGCAATTGAGGGTGGACAAGTTTACTACCACTTTAGTTTCAAATAATTGTGCTAATTACTTATTGTAAAGCATTTGAACATTCTTTTGTGTCACATGTTCATTATTAAGTTGATGTATAACTGTATAGTATCTTAATTATTTAAAATATAAGGTGACTAAAAATGGCAACCGTATTTTCAGTTTTAGCAACCAAAAGCTGATGCCTGGTTGCCAGCCTGGCAACCACTTTTAAAAGTTAGCGTTGAGCCCTGCTCAAATACACAGTGGGCCAAAATATAGAAATGGGTACTAGTCGAGGGCCGGACTGGTTCAATGTTTATTGCAGAACTTATTGAAATGAACTTATTGCACATATTAAACCTGGAACTAACAAAGCTTAAGTTATTGCCTATAAAAACAACATTAAACATTAAATAATCAGTTGCATTCATTTCTTATGGCTCTATCTGCAGCTTTTCCGGAGTCATTTCTTAGGAGTACATTTTTCCACAGGCCAACAACAGCTTCAAAAAAACTATTTCCCTCAAAGAGAAAACCAAACATGCCCTGTTGCCGTGAGAGAAAAAGTGCAAAAGGAAACATCCATTGGAACTCAGTTTCATTTCATTTAATTTCAAACCTTTATTTAGACAGATAGGTCCCATGAGATCATGGATCTCTTTTACAAGGGAGACCTGCATCAATTTAGTTCCACATGAAACATAAAAACAACATATTTACATATTCACCAACACTTACAAACACCCATAGTGTCATAAAGCATTTCGTGCAGATGTGCCTTAAAAACATTCAGAGAAACAAAATTGCTCAATTTCAATTTGGACTGTAGGCTGTTCCAAGCAAGTGGAGCTGCGCACATAAAAGCTGTCTTACCTAAGACAGTCCTCACTCTTGGTACATCTAATAAGACTACATCCTGTGATCTCAGACAATAGCTGCTTGCAAATTTCTGCTTTACCAGAGAACAGATGTAATACGGGAGTTTGCCCAACATAGCTTTATAAATAAAAGTGTACCAGTGACTGAGCCTCCGTACAGAGAGTGATGGTAAACCTGCCTTGGTATACAGTGTACAGTGATGTGTAAGCGTTTTACAATTTGTGACAAATCTCAGAGCACTGTGATACGCAGCATCCAATTTGCTCAGGTAATTGGCAGGTGCATTCACATAAATCAAATCACCATAGTCCAGCACAGGTAAAAAGATCACAGTGACTAGTCTTTTCCTGGCCTCAAGCGAGAAACAGGACTTATTTCTGTAAAAGAACCCTAGCCTAACCCTCAGCTTTTTAAGCAGGTTATTGACATGATGTTTAAAAGAGAGACAATCATCAAGCCAGATACCAAGGTATTTGTAACAGGCAACAACTTCAAGTTTTGTTCCTTGCGTAGTTACAATATCTGAAACAGGCTCTGGTGTCTTTTTTGCTTTTGAAAAGAGCATTACCTTGGTTTTATCCACATTTAAAAGAAGCTTTATTTCAGAGAGCTGAGTCTGAATAGTGTTAAAAACAGCCTGTAATTTAACAACAGCCTCTTTAATGGAGGGACCTGCACAATACATCACAGTATCATCCGCATACAAATGTAAAGTAGCTTCATCCACATTATCACCTACGCTGTTAATATATATGGAGAATAAAAGTGGTCCTAAAACAGAACCTTGTGGTACACCATTAGAAATGTTTAACCACTCAGAAGTAGGGGTGTTGAAAATAATCGTTTCTACGATGCATTGCGATGCGGACGTGGACGATTCGGTACCGATGCAGTGACGGAAGATAATCGGTTATAGCGTAGAAACGTTGCTTCCTGATTTTCCGGCCGCGGCTTCACTATAAAGTTTTTTTTTTTCTGTCACTTTAATATCAAATCGGTCGGTGACGCAGAGATCAGGGAACAGACGTGACAGCGGCACAGCAACACCAAACACGGAGCAGTCTGCTTTATCCACCAACACAACACCACCAGTCCAGAACCAACGGCAGAAGGACCCGCTCTGAATCACTCCGTGTCGCTGCGGCACAGGGATTTATGTTTTTCAAAAATCTCATCTTGGTTCATCAATGTTTAGGCTCAGGCTCTGAGCTGAGGAACTCCTCAGGATTGAGTGAAGGTGTGTGCGTGCAATATACCGGCGGGCCAGATCTTATAGTAATTAAAAATTATCCGGCGGGTCGAAATTAAATACACCAAGGGCCTGATTTGCCCCCGGGCCTTGAGTTTGACACGTGTGAGATGGTCTGCAAAGGCTAAAACCCTCCTTCCAGAGGTGCTGCAGCACAGGCAGTATGAGAGAAATCAAGAGCTTTTTGAACATTAAAGCATATACACACGTCACAGTAGAGACACAACATACAAATATGTGCCTATACATTAGCATAATATGACACATTTAAATGTGAAACTGCAATTGAAAAATATGTTGTGCCAAAAATCAAAATCAAATCCTGATCTCAGTATTGATCAAAAATAATTCAGATTTATCATTTTTGCCATAATGTGCAGCCCTAGTTTACATTGTAACCAAACTACCCAGGACTATTATAAGCAGAGTATTTGTTCAGAACACTACCCATGTTGTTTTGATTGAAAACGTCATGTGGTGACAATATATTGCTTCTGTGCTGTGTGTTAGTGTGAGTGATGACAGTTTATGCACCAGCTGACACCTGTACACGGTGCGGTGGCAGATTATTGAGAGAGGTGTCATACTGTATGCTTGCACACACACACCTATGATCACACACCATAAAACTTGATGACAAGGGGTCACCTTGACTAGTGAGTGGTAGCCAAACACACCACAGTGCACCGTTTCCAGGACGACCAACCAGATGAAATGACCTTTCTGTGTGTGTTTGCATGTTTGCTTATAATCTGGGTAACCTTCATATCCTGACCAGTTCACACACAGCTAATGGCAGGGGACGGAGAGTAGACTTTACTTATCAACCCTGAAACTGTTGACTCAGTGAACTTCACATGATGTCACCTCCTGCAGATTCAGCATCCAATCCTCTGCACTAAGAGGAGGAGGTAACCTTCGTTTTAGTCATGTGACAGGGAAATTAAAGAGAGATGGCGAGCTTAATTCAGTTTGGACTTAGTTGGAGTTGCATTTATCCTGAAATTGTAATTCGTAATCATTATAATTTAATCTCTGCAGCAATGATGTGTCTGTTTATGTGTGTCATTATTATTTCTTCTTGCTAGAATGTGTGGAGAAATCCTAAGTAAAAGGAAATACAAACTTACAAACAATGCCATTTGCTTTTGGAAACATTTAGTGTAATCCAAAATATCAAGATTCTTGATATACGGACTAGAAAATGAACTGGTGTAGATCTGCGGTAGTACGAGGAAAATAAACCTTGGAAAGAACTCAAGTACTTGACTTCCATTTTGACCAAACACAGAGGGTGTTTCTCAATCTCGAGTAAAGCTGCTCCTGAGCCACTATTTCAAGCATACTACGTCATCGAGTGCCGCCGAAGGACTGTTCCAATGTCCAGCATACTTGGAAATCTACCGAGCCCGGCGTACTTCGCTTGGAGAAATTTCGAGGCTGCACATGTGTAGACTCCGCGGTCTTAAAATCCCCACAGAAAATGTAAGGCGGGGCCTCTCATATGACACACACCTGCACACTTACTAGCCTGTTCCACTCTTTGTTTTCCAAATGCCAGGAAGTATTCTTGCCTCGCTTCTGAAGCAAGTGACTCGGAAGACGTGTGCTACCAAGCAAGCGTCCTCGACATTGAGAAACACCCTGAATCTCAAAAAGATGTTCTCTCTGTTGTGATTTATTGTGATGGACAACAGTATAGTGTCTTGTTCTCACATCTTGGCACTATTGCATAGTACATACAAAGCCTCTGAAACTCTGAGTTTAAAAAAGGCCTTAACACTGATTTTAGATTGACGGTTATCATTATGTTAAAAGGACAAAGGTGTCCAAAAAGAGTTGTTTCCCAGGCATCATTGAATAAGCTCTAATGATTGAAACACGAATACATAAACTGATGCCACTTGGTTTAACCCAGTTATTTAAAAATGTGTTTTCTAGTGCTGTCAACTGATTTAAAAAAAGTGAATTGGCAATTCCTGCAGATTCCTCTACTTTCTTTGCCTTTTCGCTGGCTTTATTCGTGGTAAACATCAGCACTTTTAAACTTGGTAATGGGATTCCTTTGAGTACATTTTTTAAAGATTTCAGTTTTTCCAGATTAATCGCAAGCTGTAATGTTGACAGCCCTTGTTTTTTTTGTATTATGCCCGTCTCTCTCTCTCTCTCTCTCTCTCTCTCTCTCTCTCTCTCTCTCTCTCTCTCTCTCTCTCTCTCTCTCTCTCTCTCTCTCTCTCTCTCTCTCTCTCTCTCTCTCTCTCTCTCTCTCTCTCCTTGTTGGGTTGCCAGGTCCATTTTTGGTGGTGGGTCAGTTTAGCGGTGAGCAGCGCAGCATGCTGTAATGGAGCCACATGGCTGGCTCCCCTTTACAGCAATTTACGCCCCAACATGATACAAACCTGCTGCTGTGTATGTAGGCTCTGACTCACTCCTCACACTCTCCTGCTGCCAACACACACACACACACACACACACACACACACACACACACACACACACACACACACACACACACATATCCTCATGAGGAATAGAAAACAAGCTCCTCTACCTCTCACCAAAGGATGTTGTGGTTGATTGGTGAGGCAGATGTTCCACCTGGAAGCATCAGAGCGTGACAAAATCCTTGTGTGCGTTTGTGTTCAAATACAAATGTGTTTGAGTTGTGCTCTTGTGTGTGTAGTTGTTAAAGTGCACTGTGCTGGCAGGCAGGTCTGGCTGCCATGTAGCATCAGTTTAACAACCACACACCTAAAATGGTCTTTGCCTGGTTTAGAAATATCATTATTCCCACCACATCGGTCTGTTTTCTGGCAAAGACGTGTTACAACCGTCATATCTTAAAAACAAAATGTTCTAAGTCCTAAAGAAAATGCATTTCAGAACATCCCAGAATCTGACTCATGAGCTATAATTGCTTCGTACTGATTGGATGTTTCTCCTGAACATGCTCGGTTCTTAAATATTCTAAACAGCCAAGATTCTTCCGCTTAGACTCAAATTCCAAGTCATAAGATTCAAGCTTGAAAGTCAGGTAGTAAATCTATTTGTATTTTCTCTGAAGCCGCTGAATTCAAGATCACCATTTCCAAGTCATGTTACACTACACATAGTACAGTAAGGAATATGTTGTGAGTGTTTTCGAATTGTACCCTCTTGTTTTTCCTGTATTTCAGAGTGATTAACACCCAATAACAGTGACAGCTGCATCACAGTGATATTTGACTATAGTAACCACTGCGGCCATAACACTAAGCTACGGCTAATGTAAATGCTTATAAATGAGGAGAGGGAGATTGAAAAGCTAGTAGCTACCCCTCAACATCAAGGATAAAACATCCATCAGAGCAACATGGCAGCCATGGACCACCCTTCTCCTGACAGATGACTGATGTGGAACATTAATGCAATATAATGTAACAATAAAAAGGTGATTATGACAAGTGCATTCATACAACATCAAGAATACAGTGACTCACACATTTGAAACTGGCTGCTTGGGTAAACACTTCAAGTATTTGTCAAATCTCTTTCTGTATTATATCTGGTAAAACCAAAATGGTATCTTTTAATCAGGGCTGAATATATAAAACTTAACATATAAAGTGTGATGAATACAAACCACCTCTCAGCGTTAAATACTTCAATCTGATAAACTGGAGATAAATATACTTTGTTATTTCTCATTTCCATTTGTTTCGTGCCTTGTACAAAGCAGTAATTACTTCCACTACACTCACAGCTACACACTCGAGAGAACAAAGGGAAAAACAAGCTGTATTAAGAACATTGTGATCTAGCAGGCTCTGCTGTGTGTGTGTGTGTGTGTGTGTGTGTGTGTGTGTGTGTGTCCCATTATTCTTAGTGCAATTCTTTGACTGGTTGTATAAACATAGTGTGTGTGTGTGTGTGTGTCTTTGACTGGTTGTATAAACATACTTTTTCTGAGTGTTGGGATGTAAGTACTGTACTCATGTACACATTTGAGGTATATTTACTCAAGTTCAATATTTTCCCATTATACTACTTTTACTCTGCTACATTTTTTAATCAAATGTTGTTCTTTTTACTCAACTACATTTGTCATACAGCTTTAGTTACTAGCTAATTTACAGATTCAAATATTAATAGAAAAAATATAAATTATTATATATTATTTTAGGTTAAAAATGAATGAACATTTGCTCAGTACCCAAACATAAATATGAAATATGTCTCATCTCATCATTAAAACTCTTAAAAAACTTTTATCAAATAAAATGACGGGTAATAATGGATTATGACGGACATTTTACGATCCTGTCCGTCAAAATGCAACCACTGCTCGAGATACACTTTTTGTTATATTCCATGGAATGCTCTTAACATCCCGATAGCAATGAATATCTTAAGAAAAAAAAAATTTCATCAGTGGAAGCCGTAGCGCTGTAAAAAGTACGACCAATCACCTGAGCCGGCCCAGTTAAAGTAACTGGATGGCCTACCTGCCTGCCTTCCATCTGTGCACAAACTTATCTCGTGCCCTCATTGGTCATGTGCGCGTTCGTGTGTGTTGGAGGAGGGGTATTTTCAAATTCTAGCGCACTCGAGCTGGTTTCCAAAATTACCTACCCCACCTTTAATCTACACATCAGTAAATTCAAATATCCCCATTTTTTACCAGTTGCAACATTACAGTGATGCCACATTAAAGCAACAATTATTAGTGATACTATATTTTCATATTTTGGATTCTAAAAGTATATTTTGATGTTTATACTTTTGAGTTGGCTTTTGAATGCAGGACTTCTAATTGAGTATTTGTACCTTTGTAGTATTGCCACCGTTACTAATGTAATTATCTGATTACTTTTCTACCACTGCTTATTCTCTAATATGAATACAGTAATGTGTTGTCTTTAAGATGCCAACCATGATTCATGTTATCTTTCAGTCGTGCTCAAAACAAACTATTTTCTCTTCATTGAGAAATGTTGAAACCATCTTGTTTTCACACTTCTCCTTCAGAAAGGTTCATTCCACCGCTGTCAGGAGTCAGCTAATTATTTGTGTGATATTTCCATCTCCCCGTTAGATCAGTGATATGCTTCATGGTACATTTCAAAGTGTTCAGTGATTAGCTCCGCTGTGGCTTTTACTCTGCTCCTGTCAGACAGCTGTGAAACAGAAGCCGTATAAATAATTGACAAAACCAGTCAATCATTATCTTTGGATAAATTAGACATAATTTAATCTTTTTTTTTTATTAAATGTTTATAAAAAGCTGAAAACAATGAACCATTTGTTGTTACGCTAGCGTTTTCCATCCAGATAACATTGAGTTGTGTTGATCTAGGATGTTTATGAAAGCTTTTTCCCAACGCTCCAACGTGATAACACAATCCCTGTATTGTTATCAAGTTTGGGCATTTAATCGGTGAGGTGATTAGCCGTTCGATTAGAACACATGACCAAAGCACTCGGGCAAAATGCAACAAAGCGGGGTTTAGTCGGTAATCCCTTTCCAATGCACTCTATCAAATATGGTCTTTCATTCAGTGGAATGCTAATCAGCCTCAGTCCCTGGTGCTGAAGGAACAAGCTCAGCTGATTGAGAGTGGATTAAGGCAGGATGGGCCCACTAAATGATCCCTAAACTGTGCGAGCACGTTGTGAGGGGAGGAGAACTCATGAATTGTTTCATCACCATGTGCAGGGCAGCATTGACGTGATTGACATATTGTTTCAGTGTTGATGTGAAGAGTCTACTTAGGACATTATTTACCACTCTAACATGTGTTTGGCCTTTGGAACCCACCTACGTTTCCGGTACTTCTGAATGAAGAGAATTTGGAAAAGTTCAAGAGCTTCAAAATTGCCACCATACTGGTATTCATTGCAGTGAACTGCTTTGTAAGGCTTGGTCAGTCAAAGTGCAGAGGCATGACATGAGAATGGTTATTTTTCCAAAAAGGCTGAAGACAGAAAACATTTGGGAACCACTGGGCTATGTGCAGAAGTTTGTGCCAAGTATGCAGCTTTTAGAATAAAAGTGTTGGGTTAGTGTTAGAGCTGGGGTTGGGCAGCGGTATGGCTAGCCAATTGCAGCACCACCTGAAACAAAATCCATCCATCCATCCACTCCCCCCGCTTATCCGTGGTCGGGTCGTGGAGGTAGCAGTTCAGTTTGAAACAAAATGGTCTCCTTTATTCTTCTATGTGTGTGCAGATTAAGCAAAGGAGATATTTTGTGGGCTTGAACTTTGGACAGAGCCAGTTTAGCCGGTCCACCCATTTTCATCCTTAATGCTAAGCTAAGCTAATCTTCTGCTGGTTCTTGCTTTTATATGCGTGTGGTGTTATTGGGTTTGGTTCATAAAACACTGCAAGAAAGTGAATGAACATGTTTTCCAGCAATGTTGGACTGTGGGTTGGTCGGTCGTCCAAGTTTTTTCAAAGCCATGCTTAACACCTGAATTGGATGAGATTGGTTTATTTTGTAAAGTTCTTATTGTGTTTTCCACTTCCTCTGACTGGTGTATCAGTGAAACTGTGTGTGTTTATCCACGTGTCTGAAAGTATTTGAACAACATAGTTTCAGAAGGAGAATTCGAGGCATGAAGCCAAACCTGTCCGACAGTGATTACATAACGCATTGCATCACTCAGTCAGTCACAGGCATGAAACACTCTACACACACGACACTGACACAATACGTACCTCTGTTGATTCAGACATGAGAACCGTGGCGCTCTCCATCTTCTATAATTAATCTTTTGTTGATCGTCCCTTTCTTCCTGCCAAGCGTCTGGAGCGCTTCCACTCACTCGGTTTGTTCATCAGCCGATGCCTTACGTAACCCAAAATACACCCAGAGATGGGAGTGGGGCGAGAGGAAATCGGGGTATAAATAGGTTTGTTTGTCCCCAGAAATGCACAAAGAAACCCTCGTGTTTGTGTGAGTTCTGCGGTAGAGCGATGATAGAAACTCTCCTTTGAGAATTCATAGCCGGGTGCTTTTGATCAGAAGTTCTATCAGTTGTTCATCAATAAATCATCTTGGATCTAAACCAGTTTCCTCACATGATGTATTTATTATCAGCCCATATCCATGAAAGTCCCATTCCTCTACATTTCCTGTGTAAGTTTGTTTGTCACCTGTACCGTAAAGCTGTTCACTGGGCAGTCAGCCTATTTCTCCTGCACCTGTGCGTCGTCCTGTCCTACTTCCTTCTTCCCTTCGTGAAGTTATGGTGAAGTGAATGTACCAAGGTGACTGTTGTGCGTCAGCCGGCGGGCATTAGCAGGCACCCCTCGTAGCGAGCAGCCATGAATAGATGTGTCTGTCAACCTTAAGTGTACTCTCGTATCGCCCCTGCCTTTTGCTCATTTTTCTGTTTCTTTCTAACCAGCTAAATCTCCTTACTTTTCTCCTCCCATGCTGTCAAATATTCAACTGATAACAACCTATAAACACAGTGCTGCCTTTTATCTGAACTCCTGCTGAAAAAAGGCTGCATTTCAGTAATTGCAACGTATTTGATCCTTCCCCTTCTCCTCAATCATCGCTCAATCTTATTGCCTTCTTACATGCTTAAAGGGCTACACACAGTATCGGAAAAAATAAATAACAGGGTGTCCACGGGGTCTTAAAAAGTATTAAAAGTTTACGCCGGTTGCTAAACAACATCGTTATGGGGAAATGCAAGTCTGCGTCCAAATGGTTGGAAGATAAGGAGGAAGGACAATCAATACTGTATACAGTATAGTCAATGTGAGGTAAAGTGTGTCGCCAAGGTAACCGGTTAGAACTCAAAGTGGTGATGAGGTCTTAAAATGTATGGAAAGGGTCTTAAAAAAGGTCTTAAAAGGTTTTACATCTGACTTCAGGATTCCTGCTTATACTGTACCCTGTATAAGGAATTAGCCCTAGATCATGACAATGTTTTCCTCAACATCATCATTTACGTAGCCAAAAGACTCTGATGGTCTAAGACAGGGGTGGCCAACCAGTCAGAGGTTAAGAGCCACATTTTCTCCATGTTACAGCAAAGAGCCACATCAAACACACAGTCACTGATACCGCTTGTTTCAGTTTTTTGTTTTCTGGAGACAAGATTTCAAAACGTCACTGATGCATTTTTGTGGCATTGGGATATATATTAAATCCTCTGGAGCAGAGAGAGGAGCTGTGGATTATTGTTATTGTTTAATGCATCAGTGTTTCTTAGGGTCAAAAACACTAAACTCACAACTTAAAATTAAAGCGTTTAGTCTTTTTAATAAAAGAGCACATGTTCAATGTGAAAAGTGACAGTAGTTATAGATTATTTGCAATTTGGTGCTATATATATATTTTAAAAACAAAATTATATATATTTTTTAAACACCTTGAATTTCAGGGGGGTCGCGGGGCACCGTTGGCGGGACGCAGCGCCCCTCCAAGACAATGGTAGTGTTTAATCAACGATAGGTTTCCCCCCCCCCCCCCAAGGTGATTGGTTCACTGCATCGCAGGTATTATTGTGATTGGCTCTTGGGCCACATCAAAATTAGATGCGCTGTCATCCTCTCATACTGACACCTGACACCACACATACACACGTAGGGAGAGCCGGGACGAAAGTAACACGGGACGAAAGTAACACGGGACGAAAGTAACACGGGACGAAAGTAACACGGGACGAAAGTAACACGGGACGAAAGTAACGGAGCGATTTTATCCGAGCCCAAACAACTTTGACCGGCCAAATTACGTCAGAATTATCAGCATTCAATACTTAACAGACCTACTAAATATCAGGTTTAACTGTCAGGAGTAGCTAGTGTTGTCACGATACCAACATTTTGGGTTCGATACCAAGTCAAGAATTGCGATTCAGATTCTTTTTCGATACTTTTCTTAAAAAAAGGGAAAAAGTCTTAAATGTAATTATTGTGCTTTATTTCACACCAGAACCATAACACAAACTTTTAAACAATGAGAACAATACATAAAATAAATGACAAGAATTCGTATTAAATCAAATTAATACATTTCTGACAGACAGGCCTCGTGGTGTCCGTAGGCTTGCCCTCACTGTCAGAGATATAGCTCAAATACATCCAAATGTAGCTTCTGGAGTCTTTTTTGTCAACAAGCCGAGGCGCAGCGGCAGTTGCACTCTCACTTGCAGCCATGCTTCTCGTTTTCTCACATGCTCTGGCAGCTAGCGCGTGCACGAGAGAGGGGAGGGACTTAGAGCGTGCTTGAGAGGGGCAGGACTGCAGGCACCGCAGAGAGTGGAAGCAGAGCGCTGAACACACAGGGCTCTTAGTAAAACGGCGCTTTCTCACCGGAGTACTTTCCCCCGTCATTCTTAAAGTACCGATACTAATGAAACGGAGGAATCGTAACGTTTTTAACGGCAGGGTATTGCGGTACCTTTCAAGTATCGGTACACCGTGCAACACTTGTCAGGAGTCAGTGTCTCTCCCCCAAACTCACACAATTCGATATGAACTGAAGAGCCGCATGAAACTAGGCAAAGAGCCGCATGCGGCTCGAGAGCCGCGGGTTGGCCACCCCTGGTCTAAGACTAGCGGGGTCTGCTTTCGTTGTTTGATACATTTATCAAGAATGATTGTGATTGGTGGTTAGCTATGCAAGCAGAGCGTTCATATAACAAGACACTCTCTGTATCTAAACACCCTTGGATCACAATAAACGATGTTCTTTCAGAGGGACTCCTCCTTTATATTATTCATGGCAAAGTGTTAACAAGCATTAAAAACATTGTTTGATTTAGTTCATTTGCCCTGACACATGCACATCGCTATATCGTGGCTGAAACATGGGTGCTTCCGACTGTGCTGCCTAAAACTTGCTATTTCAAAGTAAGTAAAGACAGTAAAAGTACTGGGTATTGCCTGAAACGCCGCAGTAGTGAAAAGGCACCTTTGAGTGGGAGGTTGAGTAACTCCAGAGACAGTAAAACCTATTATATTTATTTGTGATGTTTCCTTCACTTGTTAACAAGGGTTCACGCTGCTAGTTGTGTTCGCTGCAGACACACTCCACTGCCTGTGTGCTGCTGACCCATGCTTTGTTATCCGTCATAAAAAAGGAGCGATTTAGATGGTGCTTTGTGTTTCTGGGATAATTCCATGCTGGTTGAGCCTTTTCTCCAAGTTTCCCTTTATCACCCACAACTGGATCAAACCAGAAGAAATGGCACATCTCATGTTGCTGACTGTTGAATCTGCACTTACAAAAGACATTGAAACACTTTGTTCACTGGTTTTCATTTTAGCTTCTTCTGTTTTCACAGTAGAATATTTACTTATCATTTGTATTAGTGTAGCTAACACCCAAAGAATCAAGTTAGAGCATTTTGTTTCTGATCTAGTCAGAGATGATAAGAACATTACTTGTGCCTTTCCTGGCCAAAATAATTGCAATTGCGATATGATCCCGATAAAAATATAATTATCTCTAAAACTCTTTAAATTGCACTAAAACATACTGGAATGGCTTTACCTTACATCTTGTTAAGAACAACATATACTGCTGGCGCCACACGTCTCTTTTAGTGCATATCAATTTTAGTAAAAAACAATTCAAAAGTCTTAAATAAGGTAATCATTAGGTCCCACTGCAAAAACATGTATAATGTGTTCTTTCTCACATGATAACTTAAATAAAAAATAGAGCCCTTTTTTAAGAAATACTTAAGTAAGTCATCTGAAAATATTCAAGATTATTCCGATACTATAAATCTACCACAGTCAACTTACTGTGAGTTTTATCTATTTTTGTAAAATAAATTCCCATATCTAACCCCACGTCTGTTGGATATGCTGGCTATATACCACCAGCATTTAGAGAGAACATAGTTTATTTATAACTTAAGGTGAACATCCCCTTTATAAAAAGCAATTAGCAGGAACAGTGAGCCGCAGTTCAGAGAGTGTTAGAGAGACGGAAGGAAACAGTGATGGGTCCAGATCTACTGCTGAGAGGAGGGTAGTCCGCAGCCAAAACCAGGGTCTATTTGAATAGAGACAGACCCCCCTCATCCACAAACACCACAACACTAATACACACAAGCCCTCCCAGTGACTTGTCCTCCATCGCCCCTTCCATGAGCTTGAAACGAATCCCTGCTGCACTCCTCTTGCTCCTGGTTGGCTCATCTGACTGTGTGTGTGCTCGTGCCCCAGTAAAGAGTGGCACTCCGTCATTCTAGCTCATATCAGTTCTTGTATCGGTATCTTGTCTGCCTTTTGACTAACCAAGCGTGCTGTTTTTTCTTTCCCCCCTTTCCAGTCCATCATGGAGCAGTTCAACCCCTGCTTACGGAACTTCATAGCCATGGGGAAGAGCTACGAGAAGGCGCTGACCAGTGAGTACACCAACCGTTTCTGGTTTTCTCTCCGTCTCCGTCCTTCTTTCATTCCTCCAGTCTGTCCCGTATAGTCCAGGCAGAGGGCCAGCCGACCCGACACTTGGTGCTGCTTTTATCCTCTTTGATTTCTCTTTAGTAGAGATGTGTGATGACGACACAGATATTCAGAAGTTTCTAGTATCTTTCTAGTGACTTCTGCATCAACCCAGAATCCTTAACTTGACCAAATGCAGAAATTCCTAGAATATGGGTCCAAAAAAATGACACTGGGGTTGATATCCTCAGATAGTACCTGTGTGATGATGTCCACATGTCTTCCTCCTTCCACCGGTTCGTTGGTGTTAAATGTCCGCCTCTACTGTACGTCCCTCGTCTTCTTTTTTTGGACAGGTTTGCATGGTTGTGTTTGTGTGTGTGAGAGCCACAGAAAAACTCAGGTGTTCTTTCAGCAGTGGCTCAAGGTTACAGAAAAACCCCCCCACTGGAAATGTCTTGGGGCAGCTAAGTGGAGCATAAGCCAATGGGGAAGTGGAACAGGAGGAGTTGCGAGAGTAACGGTACCCCCAGTGGGGCCGAGGAAACGAGAACAAGCCGGTATCGAGGACAAAAATGTAGTGGTGGAAGGAAAAGGTTGAGCGAAATATTCAACAACGTGAAGAGAAACTGATAAATGACTAGCCTTTAGCAGCTTGTTCCTGTTTACTGACTTTGTTTGGAATCAGCAAAGATTAAGATATTTCATGCTCCCGGTTTTCGCTCAAGATAAGACAAGCCTCCAAGCATGTTGAGCTCATCTATCGATAACGAAGCTTCCTTCTGCAGGGAGGATCAGGATGGTATCATACAGTGTTTTCAGTGGTGGTGCTCTGTGTTCTGTGTGCGGTGGGGAGCAGTGCAGGGCTCTCCCTCATGTGCTCGGAGGGGAAGACTCAGCAGCACACAAGACCAATAAAGGAGGCCTCACTCCAGTCTGATAGATAAGGCTATAAATAGAACTGCGACTCCCTCAGTGGGGATTACACTTCATCAATGCCAGGCAGCAGCACAGAGGCACAATATAGACTAGGGCAGAGTATCTACTGTCACTGGAGAAATGCCAGTTCAGCCTCTGGTTTTCACAAGACCTGGGGTGTTCATCCCTTGAGACTATGGAAACAAGCAGTATTGAGGCAGTAAGTTGTTGTGGTTTGTTTTCTTTGTTTGAGTTGAAACTAATTGGGCCATAATTGGACTCAATGTGGGGAGTGTGGTTAAGGCTTTACTGGAATTCAGTCTTTATTCAAATCTGCATTTGCTGGCTGTGAAATATTGCAAACTCACCCGGGAGAAGTAAAGTGAGTCTAAGCACTGATTTGATAGTTATGAGGTCAGAAGATATCTAGTCTTGGTTAAAACTGCATTACATTTAGCATAACCCATTTGATTTACTATGAGAGCGATCTATGTAGATGCATGCAACTACATTTAAATGATTATATTTGTATCAAGGGGGACAACTAATGATAAAGGAAATTGTGGATAATCTGCCAACTTCTTCTTCAACTAGTCTATTGATGATTTACAGTTACATGTGTCAATTAGCTTGTTTGCTTGCTTGTTTGTAAAGCCCAAAACCAACCCAAAAACTGTTTCACTGTTGAAACAACTGTTACATGTCATGTAATGAGTGCTATTTCCAGAACAGCTTTAATACTTTTAACACAGTTATAACGTAGATGTCTTTTGAACTGCAAAGCATCAAATCCATTCTGACTGGTAGGGATTGTGAGAGGATATGATATAACACTGTGGAAGAACCTCAGCTGACTTCTTTCTTGTTTTTGTTTCATTCACACTGACACTCTCCGCTCTGTATCGGCTTTATATCCCTGTTCTAATCCTCCTTACAGGCGGAATCCTTCCTTCCTTCCCTTTCTTCCTTTCTTCTCCTTCCTACCTCACTTTGTCACGTCTCAACTGGCAGACAAGCTAAGAATCTCCTGAAGCGTACCCGGCCTCACCTGGCCTGCTCTCCTCCCGCTTGGGGATTTCTCCGACATCGATTAAATTAGTCGCGCTCACCCAGCCGTTTTAACCTCACTTCCATCCCTACTATTGCACTCTTTTATCCCAACTAAACTCACTAAAGCCAGGTTTAGGAGAAGCTAGACAGAGGTCTTGGCTCTTCTCTGTCATAGTTAACCCAGGAGGGATGGATCGCTGTGTAGGGATTTACTGGCTCTTTTTTTTTTTACTGGTTTGGTCAAAGAATTGGAAGTTATATCAGAAGTTGTCTTTTATTTGATTATGTTTACAGACTGAGCAGCCAGGCATTGTTTTCATTTCCAGAACAATAACTTGAATAGCAGTGGGCTTCTCTTATTGTCTCCATGGGCTTGTCATGAAGTAAACCTCAACTCAGAATAGACTTCCATTGTTTCCCATATGAATATATAAATACATTGTCATTTTCCCCCACTCTGGGGGATTGTACATCAGTGTCCATCAGCAGCTCAAAGCACATCGACATGACAGCTCTGTAATAAACTCAGCCCTCATCCATATGTATCTCCCACTCGGACCTGTTTCCTCCGTCCCCGTGGCTGTCAGTCGCTGTGTGGCTAACCCCTGAGCTGCTTGATTTAACCGTGGCTGTTGGAAAGGCCTGAGTCACCGCTATGTCTCAGCCAGTGTCCCTGGCTTGTGTGACAATGCACCGCAGAGAATAATGGATGACGTATAGAATTTGAATTGCAAAGTGCTTTCACAGCATGGCTGTGGAAGGTGTGTTACGACTGCTCAGAAGGTAGTTGTTAAGATGGTGCTGTTTAGGATTTTATAAGATTCAGTTCAACCAAATACCTGCAGTGTTATCGAGTCATGCACATAGTATTTGAATGTTTCAAAGAGCACAACACATCAGTAGGCATTTGAAATATTTAGAATTTTAGAAATCCCAATATAGTATAACTATTTCTGTTATATTCAGACCTAATACACTGGCTTTTAACGAGCTTTCAAACTCATGAATTTGTGACTCAAACTTGACTTTCTTTATTATATTTCATTGTCTCACCCTTAACTTAATTTGACTGGTCCCAAACAGAGATGAACTAGACAATGGCTTTTAGGGATGCGTTTCCCACATTTGACCACAATGTCTTGTATGTGGCTCTTTTTTAATTTTTTAAAAGAGGTAGTTTACACTTTATATTAGATTCATTAGCCTTTGGATTGGCCAATTCCACATCATGGAATCAAAGTAAATGTATCCTTGTGATGGCAGCTTTTAAGATGAATTGGAACTTGAAACCGATTAAATGGCTATATATTACCATTATGATAAAGTACACATTTTTTTTGCTGCAATTAAAAGAAAGTGATTAAAAGGGGTTGACCTCAAAGTGGTTGTTGTTGTTGCTACAGACCGTTTTGAATGTTTTATAACTGGTTGTTCTTGGGATTAGTGTCTCCAGCTGTATCTCTGTTACTCCTCCATAGAGCTTTTTCTTTTCCTGCCTGGTCTCCATTTCCGCCTGTCGCTCTTTTTTCCCCCATGCCCAACCTTACCTCTCTGTGGGGGGGGGGGGAGCTTTAGGGGAGGGTTGCAGGAGCTGAGGAAGATACATTTCTACTCCGCCCCCTTGATCTGATGCCCAATGCTTCCATGTTTCCAGGTGTCACATTTGCTGCAAAGGGCTACTTCGACGCTCTGGTGCGGATGGGCGAGATGGCCAGCGAAAGTCAAGGCTCTAAGGATCTTGGTGAGTCCTAGTAGTGGCTGTAGCACCCCTGGTGGGGTAGAGGGGGGTTGCACAAGCAGATGGTGAATGGGATGGCTCGTGCTGTTGAGCAGAAGCAGCTGATGACCAACCTGAAACCGGACACACACACACACACACACACACACACACACACACACACACAGCGCCATTTTTCACATAACTCGATCATTACGATACTTTAAATGATAAAAATAGAATATGAATCTGCTTTTACTTTAACTTGGAGCTTATTCATACAACTAAGCATTTTCTAATTTAAGAGGAATTTATCCAGCATGTTTGTCACAGCATTCCCATTTGGTTAATCTCTTGTTTCCTACCATTCAGGAAAGATAAAGGCTCGCAGTTGTTTTCTTTTATATTCCAGCGCTGTGAGCCAATGATGAATTCACAAATGTGTCTGGCATAAAATATTCAAAACAAATCACAATTAGCTCTCGTTCCTTAAAAAACCTTTGATATATTTATAGTCTTCCAGTTCATCAACAACATGTCGCTCAGACCTCACGCGGCGTGTTGCCTGGTTTCAGTTGGATCAGCCCTGGTTCTGCTCATTATAGGCTTATCTATAGTTCTACATTGCATAGGCGGTAATGGAAAGCCCCTTTCTAGCAGATACACAGGTAGGAACATCTGTAGGAAGCAAGGCAGGTGTCTATATCATTGTCGCGCATTGTGCAAAGTCGAGTCAGTCATAGTCACACGGCGAGGAGTCACTGATTCCCTTTCGTTTTTTGATGGGACCTAAGATAGCAGACGTGAACATATGAGAGTAAGGAATGAGGGAGAGATGGTGGAAGGATGGGAAAAGAGGGACATCTGACGGAGAGGGTATAAAAAGCTGCATTCATTATTCATGGAGAAACCTTTATGGGTGCTCCCTCACATTTATCCCCCCCACATTTATCCTCAAGCCTCATCATTTCATTATTCCTCCCTGTGTCTTTTTCAGTAAATACTTTAATTTCAATTAATAGAAGCTCGTTACTATCGCTTTTACGATCATCGATGTTTGAGAAATCTACTCTCTGCTTTAATACAGCAGTTCTGTTGAGGCCTATGACTCATGGTAAACACTCAATTATTCAAAACAACCAAAGAGTGTAAATATAAACCCTTTGTTTGTTTGTAGCCTTTATTTAACCAGGTGAAAGCCCCTTGAGATCAAAAGATCTCTTTCAAGGGTGACCTGCAGGACATTAGTTACACATGTAACATAAAAACAACAGAACAACAATAAGGATGACAATATAATGTACAGGGTACAGTTTACAAACTCTATTTACAGTGACAGGTACCATGAGTATCAAACCCAGTTTGATCATGTCACCCAGCCCAGTTTTAAAATGATGCAGGGGAACCAAAGTGCTCAGTTTTAAACATTTTTGCAGACTGTTCCAATTTAGTGGAGCTGCACAACTGAAAGCTTTCTTCCCTGAGACAGACCTAGCACTTGGCACATTTAATAAAACAACATCATGAGATCTCAGGCAATAAGTACTTTCAATTCGTCGAGAGATCAGAGAGCAGATATAAAAAGGTAGTTTACCCAACATGGCTTTATAAATGAACATGTACCAATGACTTGAATAGCAAGGCTGTTATTTTTGTCTCTGAATATCTGTTAAGTAAAAAGCACTTTGTGTTCTGGAGTTGTCTTCAACTATAAAACCTCCGTCATAAAGTGTTCTGGGACAATGTGTTGCATACAGTGCTGTGTTTTACATGTAAGGCATTGATATGCTTTTTAAATGTCTCACAAGGAAAGGTTTGACTTGGTGTGTGAAGTTCCCAACAGGATATCTGTACATCCCATTCCCATCAGCTTGGTTTCTTCGCTGTCATTCATTTCATGCTTCCTTCGTGCTTTTATAGTCTTTTACTTGTATATATATTGTGGTTGCCTGTTTCATGTTCTTTTGTTCAGTTCTCTTTCTGGAAGCCTAGCCATGACTCAGAGAAATCAGCAGGCTGGTCTGTGCAGACTGAAAGGGGATTGTTCTGACAAAGCAGCCCATGTCATCACTTGTGTTAAGCCTCACAGCCTTTGTGCATTCCCATAGGAATAGGCTTGTTACCAGGCGTAATGCAAAGAGAGTAAATCATGTAGTTCAAGGAGGAATCTCCAATTGTAACTTTAGATTGAACATAGTCTGCTTTTGTTTCCAGTATTTGTTTATTGTTAACGTAATGTGATAGTGGGGCCTCCAACACATTCAAATCTAACACAAGAGCTTATTTCTGAAGCTATTTATTTAGCAGGAAAGACATTTTTCCTAGTGACTTAATAAATACGCCTCCAAAATATATATTGTTTTAATTGTCAAAGCCATGTCAACTTGTTTTCACAAAATACTTCAATATTGCTCTTTTTACTGTGTTTGAAAGTTTGTAGAAAACTGCACAAATCAACCTGATTCACATATTTGTATGTTTATTTGAATTGGTGCCTTGAGTGCTCATTTGTTGTATTTCAGCAGAATACTAAGAGAACACTAAAAGCAGCAGAACGGCCAATACATAATTTTCCGTTTTTTATTGTTCTATTAAACAATGTAATAGCATGTTTTATCTCATGTCGTGATGAAAGCATCTATTACCGCCTTTACTGACATATTTCTGGGAGGCAGGAATAATAATGGAAAGACAAACGGTAACACAGCTTAATTAAATACAGCTAAATAAACACCAAAGATAGATTGGTAGGAAGAGAGGAATGATAAGAGATATGTTCACTCATTAGGCAGATTCATTGATCTATCATAAAGTAATCAGCCTTCCTGTTGATATATTACAATGTGAGGTGGCAGTGGTATTATTTCTCAGTCTATTTTTACATAAGGAAACGCATTGAGCACCATTGTTGTGGAATCAATGAATAGAAAAGAAAGCCTGCTAGCTAATTAATTAGCTGATAACAAGGATTGTGGTTGTGTGTGTGTATACAAGTATGTGTGTGTTGGTTTTCATTTCTTCAGCCAACACATGTCTCTTACTGTGACCAGAGCTCAGACCACAGAGCCACAGATAAGAGTGTGTGTGTGTTTGTCAGTGATAATCACTCGCACAGGGCTTTACCTCGCGTTTCATAATTGATGAGGACTGAAGGCAGATTTGTAAATTCGTCCAGCTTGTAATCGTGCATTTTAATTGGGTTTTGTTAGCGGGAAAGTGTGTGGGCTGCCGAGTGAACATGGTCGGACTTTAAACTGCTTGATCTCTCCGAGGTGGCGGAGCCGTTCTGCCAGAATCCCACTGCCTGTACTCTCTGTAACAGTGTAATTAATTAGAGCTTCATTAAGATGAACAGCATTAGCACATGGACAGAGGATGTGGAACTGCATATGACAGAGCCAAGTCAGGAGAGAGAGCGAGAGCTGGGTTTGAGAAATTGAGCTCAATGGAGAAAGTGGAGAACATCATGTTCTTCAGGGAGGAGAGGCACTGGACTGTTTGATTAATTCAATGACTTCATTAGCATCACTAAAAATAGCCAGAACTAATGGATAACTTCATTAACTGGAGAGAAGTTTAAAAACTGTCCTGAAGAAACAAGCACCTATTAAGTAGGGCCGTGTATTGGCTAGACTCTGGCAATATGATACAGATTAATTGAAGGGGCCCTATTTTGCTTTTTGGGATTATCCCTTTCCTGTAGTGTGTTCTATAGGTTTTGGTGCATGTAAATGGTCTGCAAAGGCTAAAATCTCAAAGTTCCCTCCCCTTCCTGAAACGCCTCCATTGGACTCATTTGTTTACTTTTGTAACATCACTAACACTCACGCTTCAATTGGCTAGAAAATGGGCAACATAGGGCCCCTTTAATAATCAATATTGTTTTTGGCAGTTGATACAGTAAGACACAAAATAATATCCAAAATGTATAGTAATTTTCTTACACAACGATTTAAAGTCATCTATTATGTATTCCAAAACATTTGCAATCGAATAATGTCACGAAAAATCCTTCTGCTGGAAGACAAGCTGACAATTTGAAAGAATATAATGCATTTTGTTTATTTATTAACAGATTAAGAAATCATTTTGAAATCAAAGTGTATACTAAAACCGTCAACATGTGGAGGTTTTAATGGCATTAAGGGGTGTGTCAACCTGCCTTAACTTTTTATTTGAACGATCAGTCGATGCATACATGTTGTTTGGGTATTGTTTGAATTTCTTGATTTACAATCTTCCTATATGTAGGAATATGCGTTTCTGACCATTAACCAGTTTGGTTCTGCTGGTTTACATTTCTTTCATAGAGTTTGAGGTTCTAGCTGTTGTTGGGGCGCTGGAAGGTCACCAGTTCAAGTCCCGGAAAGACCAAGTGCTACCGAGGTGTCCCTGAGCAAAGCACCGTTCCCTACACTGCTCCCCGGGCGCCGTTCAAAATGGCAGCCCACTGCTCCTAACACAGGATGGGTCAAATGCAGAGAAACAATTTCCCCACGGGGATTAAGAAAGTATATCAAATCAAAGCTTAAGGAGACCCTGGGGCATAGGGATAGGATACATTTCAAAATAATTTGAGGTCTACCGAAGAGTTGGAATCTTCTTTTTTTACAATCCTATACAAATGGGCACAATAGGAGCGAGGTCTCGAAGTGGACCATTTTCCGTGTGTCATTCCTATCGTCTCCCCCCTGCACTGGTCTTGATTTAAATTCAAAGTCTTTTATTAATACCTAACTGCAATGTTTCATACGAACATGGCAACTGCAAACAATGTTTTTATACGCAGATGTTCATTGTGCACCCCGGAAGCTTCTGGTGTGTGTGATGCTGCGTGTCATTTTCACAGGAACACTGATCATTTGGTGTGTCACTTTAGAAACAGTAGCAGAGGCAGGGGAACATTTTAATAGTAGATTTCAGCTCCTGACACACACACACACACACACACACACACACACACACACACACACACACACACACACACACACACACACACACACACACACACCACACACACATGCAATGCCAATACACATCATGTAAACTGTACAGCCACACAAGTACACCCCCTCACATGTCAATGTAGGCTGTGCTCGAACTGAGTAATTGGGACTTAAAAATAATTGTACATTATTATTATCCACTTTTGAAGCCCAAAATAAACCGGGACACAACTTTTGTAGATTCACTTATTTCTGGAGAGCGGTGTTGTTTATCACTCAGCACAGGAAGAGGAAATGATTTTTTCTTAATTTACCCGCCGCCCGGAGAGACGAGATACTACACCACTGCAGTGTTGGAGTGACATCCAACTCATCCTCTCCTCTTACACTACCACGCTCTCAGTGTCTGCGAACGCCCCCTCATTGATGTGGGAGCTCAGGCAGCCCTGGGAGAACACGCCGACTCTGCACTCGTTTCTAAAAATAGATGAAATAAATCGACCAGAGCCACTTCCAAAGGAGGAGGAGAGAAGGCGTGTGATGCTTTCCATCCGCAGCCCAAAAATGGCTCGTTGGTGATGTCACTACGGATGAAAACGTTGTCGTCTTTCTTCCGTATACTAAATATGGACACGGTATGAGGAATAAAAAAATGGAAGGAAGCTCCTGCAGTTCCGGTTCCCCTCTCTGACCATATAAAGGCTCTGCCATTCAGATGCAAATATCAGCAGAGGTGCTATTCACACAGGGCTGCACTCTGGCACATAATTCAGCTAAATGTCAGTCCTTTTACGCTTAGGTTTATATCATCTGTAGAGGTCACTGATTTTGTTTTAGAAAATTCTGCAGTTGAGGCGTTTTTATTGCGTTTCACCCATACTTTCTTCGAAAAAGGAAGTCTGGACCATGTCACTATCAGTCAATGTGCTTGATTGAAACATCAAATTATATTATTTGTCGTTCCAAGTCATTTACTAGGATTTAAAAAAAAAAGAAAAGGGATCCAATAAAAGTTACGTTTTTACAAGTAACCTTTTGACACCATATTTGGGAATATTTATCCCATACTAATGTGATATGTAGACCCTTTAGGTGTAAATAATCTGATATTATTATTATTATTATTATTATTAATATCTGAAAAAAATTAGGAAACTTTAACATTCTTTCCCAATATACACCATGAGATGAATTACTGCCCTAGACATTTCCTGCTTAGTGATCATGAGGAAATTAATATAGTGTATCCACATATTTCTGCATCTCATTATATTTTCCTTCCATCTCTCTTTAATTCTCTCACATGTTCCCATTTCCGAGGGCGGAACACGCCTTAGCATAACATCCATCTCATTAAAACAATTTAAGGTTAATTCACATATCCAAATTTGAGGTCTAGAGAACAATTCCCCTTTGGTTAATTCATTCATAGGAACACGCTTTAGAAGAGTGTGTAGGCCTTCAAGGCACATTCCTCCACTCCATCACACACACTGTCAGAGGATAGCAGGCTTTCACAAAAGGGAACAAGGCTCAGCTACAGCGTGGATATCACTGACTCCATTAGACAACAGCTGGGGAGGATTTAATTATGTTTGGTCAAAACTGACAACATTTCCTTCCTGTTGTTGAATATGCATCAGCAGTGTAATGTTTTCCTCATTTGTCTCTCCAATAATTATATTTTGTCAGCTGGCTGGCAGCAGGAGAAATATGACTACTTCCTCCTAGAAGCAGAGGTAAAGAAAAGAGAAGATGAAAGCAATAATAGAGACTCATAAACAAGATTAGGAAAGAACCCGGAGATGTTATATTGCCTCACAACTCTAAGGGACATTCGTCAACAGTATTCACTATTGTTTCTCCTCCAACCGTGTGTTTTTTTAAATCTCACGTTGATTAGTTTGAGGAAAAGCTGGTGACCTCGTTGTGACCCCTAGGTTTTCTGAGCTAACACAGGCTGTATTTCCCTCGAGCTTCAACCCCAATCTGAATTCAGCCAGCGTTCAGTCTCTGTAGTCCATGTGCATTATCCTACAGGGGACATTTTCAGCTTTTTTCGATACTTTAAAGCAGTGGTTCTCAAATGGGGGTACCCCTAGGGGTACGTTGGAGTACTGCAGGGGGTACGTGAGATTTATTTTATGTTAATGAAAAAAAAAACATAATTAATGCATTTACACAAACTACTAATAGTAGATTAACTACTTTACTCAAAGGTTTACAGAAACTCTGGATAATAAAATGAGAAAAAGAAACGGGGTGCTCTCTTTTCCTCTCCCTCTCCTGACAACCCGTCAGTCTCGTGCAGCTCGCTGAACCTGTAATAAGTGACCCGACAGTAAAGGATACATATTTATAACTAGTTTAGCTATTTCCAGGCTAGATAAATTAGCTAAGTGTGTTAGGTCTAACTCTTAGTGTATTTTTGCTCGGCTCAACGGTCCGTCACAGCGGCGGAGCTGTGATCTTGCAGAGCTGCGTGTTCTCCGTCAGCAGCAGCTGATCTGCTCTCTGATCTCTCGCTCGCGTCCGGTTAGACTTCACTCGCGTCTATGTCCAAATCTATCAGATCTAGCTAGTTCTAGTTAATTATATGACTGCCTGCTTATCAAAGGACACCTAAACAATAAGCGTTGCTTGGCAACGGCGTGTGGCCGCAAAGTATAGCGCAGCATTATGCATATATATTAATGCTGTCAAAATTATCACGTTAACGGCGGTAATTAATTTTTTGAATTAATTGCATTAAAATATTTAACGCATTTAACATGTGCAGAATGGCCCGCCCCATACATCCCACCAGTGGCAGCGCCAGGGTATGGCTGGGGTAGGCTACACCCATACCAAGAAATGGCTTAGCCCCACCATGAAAAATGATGTTAAAGTAAGCAAAATAAAGTCCGCCAACTCGCGGGGAGTAAATTCCACAGACAGCAGTTAGTAAGATTGATTTCAGTAGCCACTTGTCTGGAAATACCGAAGACCAGAAACGGTTTTGAAAAATGTGTCACGTAGTGATCGTCTTCTCAATAGAACATCTTTGATAATGTCTTCTGGCCAATCAGAATCAAGATAACGGCGTGGTGTTGTTGCAGGAAGTCCCGACGGAGAATACTTTTGCTGTAGTACAGGTAACACATAACTGGTACGCAGCCGCAGGTTATGTGCGTAATCTGAAATGCGTATACGTCACTTGTATCACAAAGCGCATTTGCGTACCGACGTACTTGTGAAGCTTTTCCAGATGGCGGTTAGATCACCGGACGACAGTCGGGTTCATACTTGCCAACCCTCCCGATTTTCGCGGGAGACTCCCGATTTCACTGCCCTCTCCCGGTTTCCTCCCGGGGTTATATTTCTCCCTGACAAAATCAGATTTACTCAGGACTGTTTTCACTCCTTTCCTAAAGTACAGGTCCAGCCCACATATGCTCTATCAAGGATGGTGCCACAGGCCGCAAGGCATTGCACTTACAACTACAATAAGCATGTTAATGTAAATCTACAGCTCCGGCGATCCACTACCTACCCCCCCCTTAAATCAATACAAATGTTTTTATTATAAACATTAGTCCTTAACATCTATCACTGTGTATATCACCATTCAAACATCTTTTAAAAGTTGAACAAACCCCACACAGCTCAGTAAACACTGTGAAATGTTGACTTTATTTGATCATTTCAGTAAAAACTAACGTTCATATTTCTCTTTTTGATTAAAATACTGATGAACGTTCAAAACAAAGCACTTTGGCAACTTACCACATACGTTTTAAAATGCTTAATAAGCACCGTAACTTTCATGATATCATTTCTCGGTCATAATCGGTTGTTTCCGTGAACGACCGACTGTTGAGTGACGGCAAATGCTGCGGCTGCAATGCATTGTGGGGCAGCATTTTCTCCTCTCCTTTCGGTAAGGGAGGTCCAGTGGTTCCTAAGCTAAAGGAGGTTATAAAGGAAGTTTGAAACCTCCTTTCCTTTCATTTAGAGAATTGGAACGGCACTTATCATGGCTGCCACTGAGGGACTTCTCGGTCATTTCACTTGGTTAGGAAGGTTCCTACGCTAAAGGGACTATTGGAACGCAACCCAGCTCTCCGTGTGCACAGACAGGGCTGCTGTTAACGTCGGTCTGTACAACAGAATTGTGCCAAAACTACACCAACCGGCTGCGGAGGGAGACTTCCCCCACCCCCCCCCCCCCCCCCCCCCCCCCCCCCCCCCTTCACTGGAGAACTGCGCTAAAACAGCTGATCACAACGTTCACACTCTGTGGTCACGAAGTACTCCACTAGCCCCCCCCCGTCGACTTTCCTGAAGTACTCCCCCGTTGATAGAAATCAACACGTAATGAATTAAGACCCCACGGTTTGATGATTGATAGGTGCTCTCTTTCATTTTGACACACAGACAAATGTTACAATAAACATGTTAAATGGATATATCCGCCTTCTTTCATTTATCTTTCCATTCCCACAACAATATACATAAAGAAATGGCATATTTTAGACATGTTTCGAATGGTGATTAATCATGATTAATTAATTTTTAAGCTGTGATTAATCTGATTAAATATTGTAATCGTTTGACAGCCCTATATATATATATATATATATATATATATATATATAAAAAACCTATCATCCACCACCCCGTTAGCAGGTGCCACTTGATTGACGTATATTTGAGACACCTCAATAATATAATACATTAACCGTGCTTTACGTGAACCTTATCATGACACAAGAGTGGACGGCAGGACTGTGATTTCCCATGTTCAGTGAATGCGACAGAGGCAAGTCACCAGACCAATCAGAGAGTTTCATGGAAATACACGTGTGCTTGTGTCATTCAAGCTCGGCTCTGTGTGTGTGTGTGTTTGGCAATAGCGCATTTAGTGTGATCGAGGGAGAGAGGGAGAGAGGGACCGATGCTAGCGGGGACCGTGATGTTAGCATCTGGTTAGCTAGCTGCACTAACGGACATAAGGAGCTGTTTCCACAACAAGCTGGAGGAGAGTCCTCCCCTGTCAGACTGAGGGGCTCAGGTGAGCTAAAGGACTCTCTGAGTGTTTAGAACGGTTTTGTCACAAATTATTCAAAAGATTATTTCCCAGGCACACCTTCATATCATCATCATAGTTATACAAACAATAAGAGAATAAATGAAAAACGGGTATGAAATACTATATGGCAGTAAAACAAGAATAGAGTTTAAAAGGGGAGTGATTTGTAAAATATCCATAAAGGAAAAATAAAATCTGTTTACAGTTCTGTTTCATATGGGTGTTGAGAGATGTATCCATAGTGCACCAGATTGATGCTTTCAACTTCAATATTTAAAAAAAATCTTCCCAGAGGAGGTGAGGACCCCCCTAGAGGAGGTGAGGTCCGCAGCCCACTCATAAAAAAATAGCACTTTACCCCTGCCTATATGCCGTGAGCTGATTATGGAGCCTTCATTGTAACAGTAATTCAGATGCAATTAGCCTATATAAAAGGCCTCAAATTGGAAGCACTGTCTGGGCCGTCTTTCACTCACTTCTGCAATAGGTAGATCTCGCCTTTCACCTAGGCCGAGGTCGGTGATCTTGGGCTTAAAAAGGTTGGTGACCACTGGTCTATATCCTCTGTCTCGAGCCAGTGAACTACCGGGCCTTCTAGAGTACCCTGGAACCGAGGGAAACTCTGAAAGAATACACCCATTGGCTACAAATCAATATATGATTGGTTGATCAAACTGTCAGTCCAAACATACGCTCTCATTCAGTGCAACGGCCAGGGCATTCGATCAAGGATGTAGAATACCTTGGTTGAAGGATATTCTACCCAGAGACCCTGAACAAGATCTGATTGGTTGCTTTATTTTCTAGCACAAAACCACTGAAATGTGTAGTGCATGGTCCGAGAAGGACAAACAAATCAATGTAACACTGTAATATTAAAGATCAACAACACAGATACGATTCTCATTTATTCATTTTATATACATTTTATTTATATAATTAAATGGAATTTTGGTCACATGAAGGAAAATCAGGACATTCTGATGTAGAGTTTCAAAATAAAAGACCTTTGAAATCTCTATATTATATATATATATATATATATATATATATATATGAACAACCAAAACTCTCCAGTATCAAAGACTTATTTCACTCCAGGGTGAATGACGCTATCACCCTGGAGTGAAATAAGTCTTTGATACTGGAGGGTTTTTGTTTTATTCTTATCTAAAAACAGAGGGATGACAGCTCATAGATTTCAAAGGTCTTTTATTTTGAAACTCTAAACCAGAATGTCCTGATTTTCTCTGAGTGGGGTGTCCTGCTATCACCCTGAAGTGAAATAAGTCTTTGATGATTGACAGTTTTGTATTTATTCTTATCTAAAAACAGAAGCCCCATATGAGATTTCAAAAGTATTTTATTTTTAAACTCCTTAAGTTTTACATTCACTCAGTTATAATGTGGTAGTTATATGTAGTTTTGTTTTAAATTATTATTGATCACATTATATAGTACATATTTCTTAATTTAATCTCCAGTATATATGAATATGTTTGGTATATTTGTTATTGACCGAGTAAGCACTTTTATTTTGAAGGCAGTTTTTCCAGCCCTCTACCGTAATGCATAGGATATTCGCGCACCACAATATAACGTGCGGGCGGCTGGCTGGCTTGACCAGTAGAATAAAAGTGTATATATTCGATTAAGAAATGCTTTAATTCTTCAATATGGAAGAAAAATTCTCTTGTCTCTTATCTATAATTCTCCATTATAAGGCTTTTGTGCTTTTTTAATCTTTATTTATTTTTTCCCCTCAACACCACTAAATCAATTGCAGAGCAAAGCAGTGTTGTGCTTGATATGGGGGTGCACAGTCTCTCCCTACAAGGGGAGCTGTAGTGGGCCGTTGCCTGCCGCAGGACGGGAAGAGGGGCGATAGCTGACCGTCCAGTGTGTTCCCACTTGCAGCTCCAACAGTCATTTGCGGCCCGGTTGTGGCCACGTTCGATAGCGTTCGAATAGTCTCAGCTGAGGCCAGGATATTACTTAACAACGCTGCAGCATCAGTTAAGCTTTGTGCGGGCTGCTGAGCAGACATGATGGAATGGAACAATCGCAAACGGAAAGACGAAAAATGTTGTTTTCGCTTTTTTTAAATTTGCTGTTCTTCGCTGTTTTTTTAAATCGACTTCCTTTTCAACTGAGATCCCTCACACAACATACTGAAATCCCTCACACAACATACTGAAATCCCTCTCACACAACATACTGAAATCCCTCACACAACATACTGAAATCCCTCTCACACAACATACTGAAATCCCTCTCACACAACATACTGAAATCCCTCTCACAACATACTGAAATCCCTCTCACACAACATACTGAAATCCCTCTCACACAACATACTGAAATCCCTCAAACAACATACTGAAATCCCTCAAACAACATACTGAAATCCCTCACACAACATACTGAAATCCCTCAAACAACATACTGAAATCCCTCAAACAACATACTGAAATCCCTCTCTCACAACATACTGAAATCCCTCAAACAACATACTGAAATCCCTCAAACAACATACTGAAATCCCTCAAACAACATGCGCACCAGTTATGTGCGGCCCTGCTCATATCCCTCTATTTCACTTCCTGTTTCAAAAGTGCTGATTTGGAGTATAAAGCTTTAACTTCCAACAGGAGTCATTTGGGGGGGCTCTTGGGAAAAAAGGTTGGGAACCACTGGACTAGAGGCACAATTGCTTCAATCTTTGGGACATCTGTCCAATCATAAGAGATATTTTAGACCACTAAAGTGCCCTTTTAGTTGGGCATCAGGGCAAATTGGAAACATGCAACTGAGATATGAGGGTACAGACAAATTGGACTTGAATTACAGGCATTTTGGCCCTCATACCTCCTGCTGTGAATACCTTTGTTTCCACTTGGCCTGGCTTATTGGCTGGTATTTTAATATCCAACCAGGTCAATTTACAATCTAATTATGAAAACCCTAGTGACCATTCTCAGATGGGTGACGTAGCTATCCTTCGTCTGTCTGCGCGATAGCAGGACAGATCCACTGTTCCAATTTAGTTTTCCCTCACTGCTTCTGCCCTTTAGAAAGTCGTGTCCTACAGTCACCTCATGGGTTGAGGGAGAGCGCAGAGTAACAGAAGAAGAAACAAGAGACAAAAGAAGAAGATGGGGGAGACAGAGCGACTTTTTACGCTGCCTCATTAGAGCCTTTCAGTCGGTCTCTGGTCGAATCAAACAGAGCACACAGGCCCACGTACCAGAACTTTGATCACCCATACCGGCCATTCATTACATCCCACACAGCATGCTTCTTTTTTGCCTGATTTTCATGTTTCTGTCTTGAGTGTTACATCCATCCATGCTTTCAAAAAGCTATCTTGTAAACAGCAAGCCGCTTTTCTTTTTGAGGACCAGTTTAATTTCCAAGGAAGACACTAGCGAGGGATTTTGCAGTGTTTGATTGAGCAAATGAACGTGTTAACGTGGCTTTAACCTGTTAAGTCCCATGCCCCCGGTACCGGGGGCTAAACGCAACATCTTGCAAGAGCAGCAGGGGGGGCTGCAGGACTGTCTCTCCCAGATGAGCTGAACATGTTTCAAACAATCCACCATCGTTCCTTTCCCCAAAAAGACAAAAATCACAAGCCTCAACTACTACCGCCCAGTAGCACTCACCTCCATCATAATGAAGTGCTTTGAGCGGTTAGTCAAAAACCTTCATCACCTCCTCCCTCCCTGACTCTCTGGACCCCCTGCAGTTTGCCTACAGGCAAACAGGTCCACAGACGCCATAGCCCACACCATCCACACTGCCCTCTCACTCCTGGACCAGAGGAACACATATGTGAGAATGCTGTTCATTGATTACAGTTCAGCATTCAGCACCATTGTGCCCTCCAAGCTGGCCATCAAGCTCAGAGACCTCGGGCTCAACAGCACCCTCTGTGACTGGATCCTGAACTTCCTGACGGGCAGACCCCAGGCAGTGCGGGTGGGAAACATCACATCCTCCACCCTGATCCTCAACACCGGAACCCCTCAAGGCTGCATGCTCAGCCCTCTCCTCTACTCCCTGTTCACACACGACTGCGTGGCCACACACAGCTCCAACACCATCGTGACGTTTGCTGACGACACGACCTTCAGCGGCCATCACCGACGGCGATGAGACGGCGTACAGAGAGGAGATCGAAAACCTAACATCTTGGTGCCAGGATAACAGCCTCCATCTCAACGTCAGCAAAACAAAGGAGCTGATTGTGGATTACAGGAAGTAGCAGAGAGAGGGACACACCCCCATCGCCATCAATGGGACTACGATGGAGAGAGTCAGCAGCTTCAGGGTCCTCGGGGTCCACATCACTGAGGACCTGACATGGACTCCTCACACTACCACCATCACCAAGAAAGCTCGACATCGGCTCTTCTTCCTCCGCAGGCTGAGGAGGTGCAACATGGACTCCAGGATACTCTGCAACTTATACAGGTGCACCATAGAGAGAGTATCCTGACTGGCTGAATCACGGCCTGGTACGGCAGCTGCACCGCCCTTAATCGTAAGACTTTACAGAGGGTGGTGAAAGCTGCACAGAACATCACCAGGACGGAGCTGCCATCCATGGAGGGCCTTTACTCCCAGCGCCTCAGGAAGAATTCCCTCCGGATTATAAAAGACCCCCATCACCCCAGCCAACTGTTCTGTCTGCTGCCGTCTGGCAGGCTTTACCTCAGCATCCGGACTAAAACCTCCAGACTCAGGGACAGTTTCATCCCACAGGCAATAAGACTGTTAAACACCTGAACTGTTGAAGCAAAATCTGTTAAACACCTGAACAGTTGAAACAACATCCCTAATATTCAATATTCATCTGGCTGCTACTTAAAAATTATTTTAAAATTATTTATCTATTTACTTATATATCCAATAACTTGCATACAGACTCTTATTGCACAATTTCACTTTTTTTAAAACTATTTTTCTTTTTGTATTTACTATTTACTTGCACTATATTTTTCTTTTTATCTGTGTTTTGTGTTGCTCTGTTGGAGGAGCTTGTGACACAAGATTTTCATCGGCATAACTACACTGTAGCTATGTTCGTATGACTAAATAAAGAACCTTGAACAGCGTCTGAAGGCTTCTTAACATTTAACAAACTATGAATGTGTCATACTCACTTTACGGGAAGAAACTCAGCTATCAGACAATATTAACCATTTTTACCGAAACTAAACACAACTCTAATGCCAAGCCTCTGAATTAGCCCTTAGCAAAACAGTGCTAACGCACTTAGCCCATAACTCACGGTAGAAATATTGTATACTTCATCGATTCTGCACAAACAAGATACCATATGAAAGCTGAGATTCCACAGATTCCAATGGTACAAGTATCATCACTCCACGACCAAAACTTGTCTTACATTTGCTGTTTTCTGTTGCAAAAGTTGTGTTCAATGGCATTAAAGCGCATAATAACGCCACTGAAGGTTAATCCAATGTGTCTGTGTCACTTTGAAATGATTACTGATAATCCATCATGGATTGGATGGATGGAGGCCTTTCATGAGTCAACGTGCTTACGAAACAGGGACAAACCTGGTGATGGATCCATTAATGAAAACTAACTGTTGAAAAAAAAATCTTTACCTGCCCCCCTTTGGGACCAAATTGGACAACCAGAGATGACGCCAGCTGAGGTCCATGTGTGTTTGTCAAAACAGAAAAATCTATTAGTTTCCCTCTCTCTCCGCTCATGTCCTCGGTCCTCTTCGCTCCCAGCTTGCGTCTGCTGTCTCATATAATCAGTCTTCATTTTGCTCTCCATCAGCCACCCTGTAATGATTATGTATAGCTAGTCATTCCAATCGATCTTCTTTTGAAAAGAGTTCTTTTTTCTTTTCAATAAACAATAATAGACAAGATGTCAAACAGAGACCAGTCATGACATGACATACTTACACTTAGGATTACACGTAACATTTCATTTGTGCTTATCTTGCACAAATAAGCACTTTCAACTAAAATATGTTTAGTATTTCTCAATTCTCTACGTTGTTATAGAAGTTATAATAACAATAGTGATGCTGCCTATTACATGATTACCATTACTAGGCTTGGCTGCCTTTTTTAAAGAAACATGCACATTTAAGTAGTATAGTAAGTATGTTGTCCACAGAAAAACTATGGAGAGAAACTTTGGGATTTTAGCCTTTGCAGACCATTTACATGCACAAAAACCTATATAACACTCAAAAGCGAAAAGCCCAAAATACATAATATGCCCAAACATTTGAGCCTCTACAGCAGAGGTGTCAAACTCAATTTCATTGCGGGCCACATTAGCATTAATGTTGCACTCAAAGGGCCGGTTGTAACTCTAAGGATATACATACAGTGGGGCAAAAAAGTATTTTGTCAGCCACCAATTGTGCAAGTTCTCCCACTTAAAAAGATGAGAGAGACCTGTAATTTTCATCCTAGGTACACTTCAACTATGAGAGACAGAATGGGGGGAAAGAATCCAGGAAATCACATTGTAGGATTTTTAATGAATTAATTGGTAAATTCCTCGGTAAAATAAGTATTTGGTCACCTACAAACAAACAAGATTTCTGGCTCTCACAGACCTGTAACTTCTTCTTTAAGAGCCTCCTAAGAGACTCAAATCCTGCAGTGCCAGACGTGTCCCCCTGCTTAAACCAGTATATGTCCAGGCCCGTCTGAAGTTTGCTAGAGAGCATTTAGATGATCCAGAAGAGGATTGGGAGAATGTCATATGGTCAGATGAACTTTTTGGTAAAAACTCAACTAGACGTGTTTGGAGGAGAAAGAATGCTGAGTTGCATCCAAAGAACACCATACCTACTGTGAAACATGGGGGTGGAAACATCATGCTTTGGGGCTGTTTTTCTGCAAAGGGACCAGGACGACTGATCCGTGTAAAGGAAAGAATGAATGGGGCCATGTATCGTGAGATGTTGAGTGACAACCTCCTTCCATCAGCAAGGGCATTGAAGATGAAACGTGGCTGGGTCTTTCAGCATGACAATGATCCCAAACACACCGCCCCGGGCAACGAAGGAGAAGCATTTCAAGGTCCTGGAGTGGCCTAGCCAGTCTCCAGATCTCAACCCCATAGAAAATCTTTGGAGGGAGTTGAAAGTCCGTGTTGCCCAGCGACAGCCCCAAAACATCACTGCTCTAGAGGAGATCTGCATGGAGGAATGGGCCAAAATACCAGCAACAGTGTGTGAAAACCTTGTGAAGATTTACAGAAAACGTTTGACCTCTGTCATTGCCAACAAAGGGTATATAACAAAGTATTGAGATGAAATTTTGTTATTGACCAAATACTTATTTACCACCATAATTTGCTAATACATTCTTTAAGAATCAGACAATGTGATTTCCTGGATTCTTTCCCCCCATTCTGTCTCTCATAGTTGAGGTGTACCTAGGATGAAAATTACAGGCCTCTCATCTTTTTAAGTGGGAGAACTTGCACAATTGATGGCTGACTAAATACTTGTTTGAAATAATGTGAAATATTATTAAATATTATGAAATAATGTATTACATTATTGGCTCTGCATTGGTTATTATCAATTCTGGTAATAACTTCATAAATAACTAAGTCTGAAAGCAGAAGTCTAGGGCAAATAATTGAAAGCAAATATTCAACAATTACACCAATTGTATTGTATATTATTTGCAAGCTCTTGCGGGCCACAAAAAATGAGGTTGCGTGCCGCATATGGCCCGCGGGCCTTGAATTTGACACCCCTGCTCTACAGTATATTACTGCCATCACAGTGCAGGATTATATTATTTCATGCAAGACTACATATCTAACAATTGTTGATAGATTGGTTTTGTTACAAACAGTGTCATTGGTGAGTCACTCTGCAGTCAAGTAGGTGCTTAAAATGTAAATACTGATGAGGAATTGTGTTTGCTATAGTGGAAATGTGTGTCCTTGAGTATGTTTGCAAGCATCCTGATTCTGCCGGTGTTTAGAGAAACTAAAGACCCAGAAGAGCACAACAATTACAGCGTCAATCATGTGCCTTTCAGCAGGACAAATCTCCCTGCAGCACCTTGTACTCCGTACTCTGCAGCTTTCTGGGGATTAGAGCCGTTTGTGTTTGCTTTCAGGCTCCTATAACACGGTCCCTTTAGAGGCGCCCGCTACTTAAAACACCGTCATGGCAGTACACACTTCCTCTCTTTTTGTCTCTACGTCTGCCAGTGTTGAGCCCAGGGGTCATATGGAGAGAAGCCTTGGTAATAAACCCAAGATGTGAGCGCTGCCCTTGGGTTAGCTTTTCTGAGTTGTGTACCTGCTCTCGCACTGCAGTCAGAACTGCTCAGCCTCCACTTGTTGTTGAGGTTACATAAGGTGTCAATTCAAAGTCCAGGTTTTTTTTTCGAGAATGACCTCTAACCCATTTCGGTTTACCGGGGTTAATGCACAAGGCTTAATTGTCAAAATGAACTCTGTGAGCCGTGTTCTGAAATGTGCTCACCTAATTTCTCCTGACATGTTCTGTAAACCACCGTATTGATGGATCTTGTAGGTATTAGAACAAATGTGTAATTGCATTTAGTTTGCCAGATTAAATGGTCATGCATTCAATTCAAATAATGCATTTTGTTTGTTGTAGACACTGGCATTACATAGTCTGACATGCATTGGGTAAGACACCAATAGGGACTATTTTTTATCAAGCTTGCAGTTGTTGGAGGGATGCTTTGCTATCTATTTTCAAGAGTCTTTCGTATTCTACAGCCTTTCGGAATCACTCGACATGGGTCCGGAAAACAATGTGAATTCCTCCCCTCTCAAGTATTGTGATATGCTCTGATTACCAGTAAGCAGCTTAGTTCTGGTGGGTTGAAGTCCTGTATTTCACAATACAAGGTGGAAGGCTTTTTGGATTAGCTGGGTGCAATGAAACAAGTACATCCAGGATGTTGGGGATCTTCCAGATGATGTTAAAGTTACACTGATCTGATACCTATTTGTCGTTTACACCAGTATTAATTTAAAAGGACAATTCAGATTCATTACAGCTTGGATCTTTTATCTGTACCTTTGACCATCATCTCTAACGGGGTACTGCACCACACTAACTGCTGAATGTTTTAATACGATAACATTTCTCATTGGGAAGACCACATTTCATTGGCTGCACAGTGGTTGGCAGGGTGACCTCTGATTGACCATCTGCTCCACTCAAGTGTGAAGTGATGAGGCGCTGGGGCTCCCAGAGTGCTGTTGGGTAGCTGAACCCTGACCAGCCAAAGAACAAATACAAGACAGTTTCCCCATCGGGATCAATGAGGGATACCCTTTAATTAGATTATAGATGGAACACATGTGTTAGGAAAGCCAGAAATAATGACCAAGTCTCCATTTTAGGGAAGCAGAAGGTGTAGTTAATCTGAGTTAAATATATTATTACCAGCTGAACACCTTGGCAGACATTTTCCCTCTGTGGAGGGAGCGCTCACAGTGCAAGGTTGCTTTGATGCAAGGGTTAGGATTAACCCTACTGCAAGTGTTTGAGAAGTGAACAATGAAGTCATCATTATTTAACCTTTCAAAAACCTGTGTTTTTTCAACTTAATTTTTCTGATTTTGTTTTGCTTATCATGACATTGGTAGTTGTACATAAGAAAGAGTCTAATGCAATATTTTTAAAGCACCAGCTCTTTACCTATACCGACCCTTACAAGGAGAGCTTCAATGATGAAGTGGATCAAACAGAAAAAAAAACATTTTGACAATTAATTAAAGGGGACCTATCATGCAAAATTCACTTTATGTCTTTTACACATGAATATGTGTCCCCGGTGCGTCTGGGAACTCACGCAGCGTCAGAAAATAAAACCCTCTCTCTTTTCCTCCGTACCCAAATCTTTTAAAAACAGGGGTACAACGAGCGGATACAGATTTGCTGCCGATATTACGTAATTTCGGATGGTGGGCCCACAGAGATTTGCTATCAGAAACAATGCCTGACGTGTTTTGGATGTAATATGGTATTTGTTTACATTAGCAAACCTCGCTAACACTCAGAGCTAACCTGTACTGGAGAACACATGTGTTTTTAAAGAGCAGGAAATAAAAAAAGGAACTCACCTTGTGATAAACCTGCAAGAGAAAAAGCATTTGAGCTCCATACGGTTTCAGAAATAATCCTTGATGTGGTTTAGAACAGGATGACGTTTTATCACAGGAGAATGTAACTTTATCTCCGGTAGAATTCTGATCTAAAGCTAAGGACCCACAATTTCCCACAGTTTCTCTAACAGGGCTGCAATAGAGGGATATAAGGGATGTCTAAAATGCATGATCTGTTTGTATTTTGAGAAAAACACTTAATCGACCCATAATATGCCTAAGAATAGCATGATAGGTGCGCTTTAAGCTGGCCTGCAATCGTATGATACGTGGTAAAAAAACGTCTCTGCGCAGTGCGCTGACGTTGCTGTTGAGTTTCTATGGAGAGAGCGAAATTGTTGCCGTGTTCAAAAGTTCAAATTATTTCAACTCTGACCTCGGTAGCGCTGACCTTTCCAGTTGGACGAATCAGATAACAGCGGTATGTAGCAGTGCAAGCTAGCAGGGAAGGTAACCCCATGAATATCTTTGGGCTTTTGACTAATGTACCCTGGAATTTGGACTTTATAAATCTGGAATGTACTTCATTTTTTTTGTTTTGTTTTATAAACAACACAATTAATCGAGAAAACAGATTAGCAAGTAATGAGAATATTCGTATGGTTCATCATTCATGTGAGATCAGATCATGTATCTGTATCATGGGGGATCTTGACGGTCTAACGGTCTTATTTTGGCATGAGTAGTAGTTTTCACCTTCAGAGTTACAACGTTCCTTTTCTATTTAGACAAAGCCTGCTAATATTTAGTGAAAAAAGACAAATATTCCGAGATATAAAGAGTAGTAAATCCTTGTGTGTGTGATGGAGGTGCCTGAGTTCAGCCCAGTTGCCATAGCTGGTGGTTGCCCGGTGGCTGTTTATTAATGGATGGGATGGAGTGTGTTTGGGCGCCCTCCAAGAATCAAAGGAGAATTTGAAAGTATACGCAGTGCATTTATCTGCCTCACTACTCCTAATGCCCTGTCCTGCGGCACTCCAACACTTCTACAGTGTTATCGCTGCGACTGCATTTTAATAAGCAGATTGGCGGGGGCTGCTTGTGTGATGTGTTTTTGGAGCGTTAGCATTGACTGGACAAAAAGTCCTTGTATGCCATTGGTATATGTGACATCTGTGTTACTGTGGGAAGGTAAAGGGCAGCTGTTTTACCTCAATAAAGTCTCCTATTGCTGAGGTTTTTTTTCATGAAGCCGAACAAAGTTTTTTCTTAAAGAAGACTTCAGAGATCACACACTCAATCATGAGTTGAAGGCCGACAAAATCGTTCGGTTGTCACTTTGTTTTGTGTCGCATTAAGGGTGAGATGTTTTCTTAGCACACTTGTTGTTCCATCCCTAATGTAACATTTGGTTCAAACTTACTTGTCAGAACATGTTTCCGCTTTGCAAATGTATGAAGTAGTGTGAGCGATTCCATCTCAGTCTAAACTTTTTTTCCTTTTTATCGGACAAAATGTTTTAACATATTTCAAAAGAATGATTTTGATTAAACACAATCAAAAGTCTTGGGTTGGTGTTCCATCACCTCGGTTAAGTATGAACAAACAAATCCGTTTTACATGTCTGTATCTCCTTGTATTCTTAAGAAATAACTAATATATCCCCTTAGTCTTAAGTGCAGTACTTGAATATTCACGTATTTCCTTCCCACCTGTGCCACCTACCTCCTGCTCTGACCTTTTCTTAATCCCTTCTACTTCAACTGAGTCTTGTCTGCATGACCGCAGCACTTCCATTAAGCCATTTAATCCGGTTCCTGCCCACTCTCTCTGTCTCCCCGCTGACTGTCCTCTGTCCGCTGTCTGTCCACTGGACCACCCACACCTCACGGAACTCCCCCACACCCCGCTCAGTGCTCCTTCATGTCAGCTATATACATTACCTGATATGAGCATACATTATGCTGGAGGCAGATGAGTGCCGTTAATGCATATCAGTCGGCTCGTCTGGAATAAATTGTCTCTCGGTGCTTTAAGCTGCAGCTGCATAGTGTTTAACTGTGGCCTCAATGCCAATGTATACACTTATTCTACATGTATTGGTGCCTGGTTGATATATATTTAAGCAATAGCTCACGACAGGCCGTGGTATATGCTCATTATATCACAGCTAAGGGGCGTGGTTCTGCATGCAGTTTGCCTTTCAGCCCAGCTGTATACAGTTTTTCTCAGACGCGGAGGGATACTGACTTGTTGTGAAAAGTAGCTGCAATTCTACCTGTGGTATACGCTCAGTATATCACGGCTAAGAACCAATCAGATTACTTGATTTGACTTGTCCGTTTTATAAAGAGCAATATCATGTCCATATTTTGGTAGATGTACAATAAGAGATAAGTATATTAGAATAAGAAAATGTGTTTTTATGCATAAGCCTTATTTTCTTTATTTAAGAGTAATACATATTACGTTTTATTTTATTTTATATATTAATATTTTATCAGTTGTTACATAAGTGTTATTATATCACCTATATTTATTTATTTGTTTAATTATGAAGTATCTTTTGGATTTTTGAGACGAATAGAAGCTTTTAGAATTTATAATGGTACACTGACCAAAAGGTGGTATCATAAACACAACTAAAATAAAATACATTCATAATAGTAAGAATCAGGATCAAGTTATGTAATGTGCATTTTACAGAGTACAAATTAACTTTGTACTCTTTGATGGACAAATTAATGGTGATATAAAATGACTTTTAAACATATCCATCACATTTTTGTGTTGCAATTTCATATTGGCCAACATGAATATTGATCAAGTTAAACCCACGTAGCTTTTTAACAAATTTGAGATATTTCTTCTAAAATGTTTTGACCTGAATGTTTTATGTGTATTATCTCGATGCCCAAGACACATTTCTCCTAAGGGAGACAATAAAGCTCTATCTTATCTTAAAATGTGTTGATGTAAAAACATGAACCCAGAACCCCCAGTATGAGCGGTTACCAGCAGCCGATGTAAACAGGGCTCTGACTAACTGCCTGTCTGTTCTCTGTGGGACAACCTGTTGTGTGTCTCATTATTCCTGGGGTAGTTTGACCTGTCTCTCCAGGTCTCTGCTCCCTCTGTTCTTTGCTCAAACTCGATCTTTTTGTTCCTTTTGTTTTTTTACAACGCATTGCATATTCAGAGGAGGCAGCATGTAGGTATCTTAAAACGACACGCACCTCCTTGGCTGCATGACTCATGCTCTTATTCTTTTAGCGTTTACTTATGTTTTTGCTCTTTTGTTTTGTTGTTGCATAAGACTCGGATGAAATACCTGATTTTTAGATTTGTTTTTATTTTGCTCTTGTGTGTTTATTGGCAGTAGTGTTGGAAGCTCTTCTGGAACATCTCCATCAGTAGAATGCTTGATTGGCTTTTTGATTTTTCATAATTCTGTCTGCGCTGTTCTTTTGAGTTTGTTACGTTCCGTCAGTGTTATGACTGTTGTTTCATCTTCTCCTCCTCCTCCTCCTCCTCCTCCTCCTCCTCCCTCCTCCTCCTCCCAACACCTGTCTCACATCTGATCCGTGTTGCTGCATGGTGTTTTTATTTTTGCACGATTTCTGTAGCTCTTACATCATTTAGAAAGATTTAATAACACCGTTTTTCTCTCTCTCCCCTCCCTTTCTTTGTTTATCGTCTTTCTCTTCTCTGCAGGGGAGGTGCTCTTTCAGATGGCTGAAGTGCACCGGCAGATCCAGATCCAGCTCGAGGAGATGGTGAGCATGTGGTGCTAAAATCAGCACTTTCTTAAGCCACCAGTTGCGAGCCAAACAGATTGTGGGCCTCTCTTTGCAGCCTCCACATTAGTTTGATATGTAATACTCGGCTAAACAAACTCTTACGTAGCCTACTTCTATTTTCTGAAGGCAGCCGTTTCACTTAATAACACGTTTACTGATCTCATATGTAAATTACAGCCATTACAGACTGGAAACACTTTTCATTTCAATGCCCCAAAAGATTTAATTTGAATCTTCCAGAGTAAATTGGCCAATTGTGGAAACATTAGCAGAGAAGATGCTCTTTTTGGGTAATGGATGTCAATGATCCAAGGCCACCATTATGCAGAGCAGTATCATTTACAAATTGGGCACTGAGCAGATGCTTATCTCTTTTACAGGGACATTAGGCAATACAATTCTAACTTGTGTAACGCTGTTCAGAACTCATGACATCTTAGATAAGTGTGATAAGGGTGTCACCCCCCCCCCCCCCCCCCCCCCCCCCCCACACCTCACCTATTGACTCTCTCACCACTTTCAAACCACGTCTCAAAACACATCTCTTGACACTGGCACATCTACCCTGATCACTACTCATCACACATTCTTGGGGCCAAGCGTATATAATAGTTGTATCTTGCGTAAAAGCTGCTGTGTCGTGTATGGCACTTCAAACTGCAACAAATATCCAAAGTCACACAATTCTTTACTCTCACCTAGAAACAAGGACAGTACAAGAAATGATCTGTCTTTCCGTTTTCAATGGGACCCGTTCAGTCAATACGTCTGTGGGAAATACTTCAACCGTCAAAGTAAACTGTTGATATGTTAAAAGTCAAAGTAGTGACCGTATAACTATATATTGACGGAGAGCAACGATTTCCAGAGACCTTGTTTAATTGTTTGCTCGACTGAACATCGTAGTTGGGGTCCTTGTAGATAAAGAGATGCACGATATTGTTAAATGTTTTTATGTGATTAGCTCAAACCCTAGAATCAGTTTTACCGCCAGTCAAAAGACAGTGAGTGTTTTCACCTCTACATGAAGTTGAGGGAAAGTAACCGGATCGGATGCTCTCTCTATTGCACAGAGTTCCTGCTTTTTTAGCAAGTATCCTGCTGATAGTAGTTATAAAATATCATCTCCCAACATGGAGGATAAGGGCGAGACAAAGAGGGTGAGAGGTTCCTTAGTGGGCTAATAGATTGCTATACTGGGGCGGCGGTGGCGAAGTCGATGGTGACTTGGCTTGGCAACTGGAAGGTCACCAGTTCAAGTCCCGGCAAGACCAAGTGCTACCGAGGTGTCCCTGAGCAAGGCACCGTTCCCCACACTGCTCCCCGGGCGCCGTTCAAAATGGCAGCACACTGCTCCCAACACTATGGGTCAAATGCAGAGAAACAATTTCCCCACGGGGATTAATAAAAGTCCATCTTAATCTTACTCTAACAATTGAAATATATAAAATACTTTTATTAGCATTTGCAGTTTCTTTTTGTAATATTTCACCACTTACATGTATTCAGCTTTGCTCAACCCGACCACAGATACTAAATGTGCTGAGATAGCAAATTGATGTTGTCATGCTTTCACATACCAGACATCCTCCCCTAATCGTTTGGGTGCGACATTTCCGACAGCAAGACAAAGACATCCATTCCAGTCATTCACTGCAATGTCACCTGCCTTTTTTTAAAAATAATGCTCTGTGGTTTAGCATAATTGAAGCACTTGAGGTTCAATGTGTTTGTGGTATTGTTCTGAGGTCTCTGTGTGTCTTACAGCTGAAGTCTTTCCACAACGAGCTGCTCACAGAGCTGGAGAAGAAGGTGGAGCTGGATGCTCGCTACCTGAACGTGAGAATTCCTTTCTGATGTCACACTATTACAGAAACACCACATGATTAAGCTGTTATCAGTGTTGTTAGAGTCAAATAAAACTCTTCAAAAATAATATAAAAAATATGATCATAACAAAATAAAACAATGATATCCTTTAACGAATACTAAAACAATTTTGCCTGGTTAAAAATAAATTAAAAATACCTTGAATTAATTTCAGTTCAACTTTTCTTTTTCTATAATATATAACTAGGTAAAAGGAGTTGAAATTAGTTTCCTTAAACTTTTTTCTGTACCACGGAAACTGAACACACTTGACCTTCCAGGAGATGGCGCTATGCCACAATTGCTCCACAGTTGATCCCTGCTATTTATTACTTTTGTTGAAGAATTAAAAAACAAGACAAACAAAAATATTTTAGAATACCAAATACCATTTGACCAGTCTCAGGTCTAATGTCCGTTTAATTCTGAGTTCTCTAACCAGGTATTTTGTACTTCTATGGTGCTTCTTAAGACATTATAGATTGCCCAAACAAGTGTCAATAACGTTACTAAATAAAACAAGCAAACACACCCTGAAAACTAAGTAAAACTAAGTTTAAAACATTTATTTCAATACTGTAATATGTTTAAAGTCTAACTCATATGTTCTTCTCATATCTGCTGAACCTTATACTGTGCTGAAAATGGTGATTATTACATTTTTAAAAGCCTTACCGAATGTATTCACAATTTCAGTAAAGAAGAAAAACTTTAAAAACTTTTTTTCCAACTGAAATGAATAATTGATGGCTTGAAAGCATCAATTATAACTACATTATGTAACAGTGTACATTACCCACATGCTTCATGCAGCTCTGCTCCTCAAGAGTAAGGGCCTCCCCAGGGAGTGAAGTTATGGGGAATACGGTGTGGGACATCTTCTCATGAAATCAGAAACACAATGCGCACTCTCTCCCTAATTTCCCACCGGCTTTTATCCAAACCACTGCCGAAAGTTACATAAAGGACTTCCCACTCCACTGTGAATTATGACTCATTCTGTGAAAATGAGGCATTTTGCATTACAAAAAAATAGGCTTGTTCATTTCTGGTGATCAGTAGTTTGGAAATACTCCCAGAAACATTGAATCATTTTAAACGTGTATGTTTGGATCGTTCAAATGGTCTGAAATTCTGATATATCCAAATGCAAATCAGCTCTGGAGACATTTAATGACCCGTTTAACATTTGATTTGTACTTGTTCATGTTGGTCAAATACGTTATATTGTACACATGCAGCAGACATACTTTGTTAGTTTGTGCTTTTTTCACAATGCAGGATGCAAAGTATGGACATTAAAAGCTGACATACAATGCTCATTATCAGGTTCATATTTGTATGTTGTGCCTCTACGAATAAAAGTAAACCAACCCCAAGAAAGATAAAAGGAATAAAATGGAAGAAGCTGGACTCAGAAGCTGGAGGCACAAATGGTTGGCATTTTTGTTAGTTAGACATATTCTCTTCATTTTCAGGTTCATATTTGTATTGTGTCTCTACTGGGACATGTCTCCATGCTTTAATGTTCAAAAATCTCTTTATTTTTCTCATACTCTCTGTGCTGCAGCACCTCTTTTCACCCTCTGTCTGAAACCAGAGCCCAGTCCACTCTGATTGGTTAGCTGGCCAGCTCGTTTGTTACTGGTGAACCGCTTAGAGATGTCCCGCCCCTTAGCCTATAACGTACATAAGTGTTGGAACCAGGGCTGTCAAACGATTAACATGTTTAATCAGATTAATCACAGCTTAAAAATTAATTAATCATGATTAATCACCATTCGAACTATGTCCAAAATATGCCATTTTTTTATGCATATTGTTGTGGGAATGGAAAGATAAATGAAAAAAGGCGGATATATCCATTTAACATACAGTATCTATGTTTATTATAAAATGTTTCTGTGTGTCAAAATGAAAGACAGCCCACACACCTATCAATCATCAAACCGTGGGGTCTTAATTCATTACGTGTTGATTTCAATCAACGGGGGAGTACTTCAGGAAAGTCGACAGGGGGGGCTAGTGGAGTACTTCGTGACCACAGAGTGTGAACGTTGTGATCAGCTGTTTTAGCGCAGTTCTCCAGTGAAGGGGGGAGTCTCCCTCCGCAGCCGGTTGGAGTAGTTCAGACCGACGTTAACAGCAGCCCTGTCTGTGCACACGGAGACCGACTCTGTCGTCCGGTGATCTAACCGCCTTCTGGAAAAGCTTCACAAGTACGTCGGTACGCAAATGCTCTTTGTGACACAAGTGACGGTACGCATTTCAGATTACGCACATAACCTGCGTACCAGTTATGTGTTACCTGTACTACAGCAAAAGTATTCTCCGTCGTGCAACAACACCACGCCGTTATCTTGATTCTGATTGGCCAGAAGACATTATCAAAGATGTTCTATTGAGAAGACGATCACTACGTGACAAAAGTTTACAAAACCGTTTCTAGTCTTCGGTATTTCCAGACATGTGGCTACTGAAATTAATCTTACTAACTGCTGTCTGTGCAATTTACTCCGCGAGTTGGCAGACTTTAACATCATTTTTCATGGTGGGGCTAAGCCATTTCTTGGTATGGGTGTAGCCTACCCCAGCCATACCCTGGCGCTGCCACTGGTGGGATGTATGGGGCGGGCCATTCTGCACATGCGTTAAATGCGTTAAATATTTTAACGCAATTAATTCAAAAAATGAATTGCCGCCGTGTGGGAGAGAAACTCCCTCTGGAGGGAACTTTGGGATTTTAGCCTTTGCAGACCATTTACATGCACACTACAGGAAACAGAAAACCCCAAAAAGCATAATAAGGCCTCTTTAAAACCTTCAGCTAATGATTTGTTTTTTCTTGGGGCAGCTTAAAGTTGTCACCTGTACCACATTTTTGTACCCAATTAATTCTGTGATGCTCTAGAAACAGCCAGAACAAAGGAGGGGCTATAACTAAAGCGTAATCCCAAAGTGCCATCCTCCAGTTTCCATTACGCACCGGTCAGTAAAACAGAAGCTGCCCACCTGTCAGGCCAGCCTGCTATGATTGTATGTCCATCAGTGTTATACATCTTCTGTGGATGCTGACACATGACTGCCCTGCTGACTGTGTGCTGCCTCCCTCAGGCCGCGCTGAAGAAGTACCAGACGGAGCACAAGAGCAAAGGGGAGAGTTTGGAGAAGTGCCAGGCGGAGCTGAAAAAACTGCGCAGAAAGAGCCAGGGCAGCAAGCACCCCTCCAAGTATGGAGACAAGGAGATGCAGGTCAGTGTGTGTGACTGCAGGGTGGATGAGTATTCATGAAGCGGACAGATGTGTGTAGGAATGTTTTGAATGGTGCAAACCGGTGCTTCTTTGGATCAATGAGAGATGAAAACCGATGTCTTAGCTCAATGGCTCATCCTTATGGCCGGCAGGAAGACCAATTTGTAAAACTAGCAAATACTCTCTGAAATGTAACAAACTAAACTGAACATTTCAAGAGGACCTATTGTTCTCATTTTCAGGTTTATAATTGTATGTAGTGTCTCTACTGCGACACGTCTCCATGCTTTAATGTTCAAGCTCTTTATTTCTCTCATACTGCCTGTGCTGCAGCACCTCTTTTCACCCTCTGTCTGAAACCAGAGCCCAGTCTGCTCTGATTGGTTAGCAGGTTGGCTCTGTTGTGATTTGTCAACCTCTTAGAGATTATCACATAAAATGTGATCGGACTAGCCGATGGAAGTGTTACATAGTAGGGGTGTAACGGTATCCGTATTCGTCCCGTACCGTCACGGTTCGGCACATTCAGTCACACGACGAATACGCCTTTTTTTCCCAGTGGGATAAAGGTCTGTCATTCAGGGCAGTATCCACTACACTATTTATAGCTGTTTGCCAGCCGCTCTTAAACAACAAATGAAGAACAAGAAGAAAACACAACAACAAAACGAACAAAATATAAGAAGAAGAAAAGTTAGTTTTGCGAGTTCAGATAACACACAGGAGCTAGAACCCACCTGCTTCTTTTAAATCAGCTGTGTGGGAACATTTCGGGTTCCCTGTGGACTACAATAACGATGAAGTGTGCGAGTGGTGGATCGGACGAGGACGGTGTGTCGGCGTTGTTAGACAGCGGTGCGGTATGCTAATGGAAACACGCCAAACATGCTAAATCACATCAGAAGGCATCACTTAGATTTGCCGATCACCGGAGCCCGGCAAAAGACAACAGCAGTTCAGCAGCTGATCCCCGCTGTTTTCAAGAAGCCAATAGACATGAGAGCCGTGAGACCAAAATAAATAACGGAAGCTTTTGGCATATGTTTTTCAATGACTTTGCGCTCTTGAAACACTTTCTTATTATTTATGATATAATATTTTCAAGACATTCTTTTTTGTTTTACATCTTGATGAAACCTTTTTATTTGACATCAGCCATTATAGATAATCTGGCCATCTGAGTGTGTGGTTTGTTTTTATCTGTTTAATACAGTTACTTATTCAAAATGTCAGAGTTCCTTATTTTTAAACTGAAACTTGCTACTGTTAAAAAATAAATAACAACAAACCTAGAATTATGCCTTTGGGACTTTTTTTTGCTTTTTCTTGTTGTACCGAACCGTGACCCCCAAACCGAGGTACGAACCGAACCGTGACTTCTGTGAACCGTTACACCCCTATTACATTGTGATGTCACTTTGTAACAGAAGTAAACAAAGGAGTCCAATGTCCGAGTGTGTCGGAGAGAAACTCCCTCTGAAGGGAACACAGGGACTTTAGCCTTTGCAGACCATTGACATGCACCAAAACCTACAGAACACACTACAGGAAAGAGAAAACCCCCAAAAGGATAATAGGGCCTCTTTGAAAAAAAAATGAAGGAAACAATGAACATTTTGAAAGATTATAACCTTGTTGGCATCTGTTTCACAAGTGTGTGTACATTGCAAGGGGTTCCACTGAGCCTTTTAACCTCTTTTAGCTAATTGTTCAATTATACAGCACATGTATTTTTATGCAAATGTACAGATTTCGCAGGAAGACCAACATTTATCGTTACAAAAGCCTCTGCAAAGACAAATGATCCGATTGGCTTCAGATCAGTATGTGGCACATAAAGCCGGCTCTTGAGAAAACATTAGTTTCTCATCATTCGCTGGGTCTTTATTTCAGCAAAGTCAGAATTATGTTCACCGCGGCAGACTTAAGTGACCTCACGCTGACTCTGCGCTGTAGCTCTCTCTGGCTCTCCCTCCTCCTGAAGGGATTTGAGCTTCAGTGCGCCGGGTAATCCGTGACACTGCTGATAGGATAGGACGTGCTGAGCTGAATGCAATGGGACCCCCGACTGGGCACACACAGTTTGGATGCCAGTCTGCCAGGCTCTAAGCAGCGAGAGAAACGGAGGTGGCAAAGGTTACAACTGCAGCAAACACATGGACTCATCAGCAGAAACCGTCCCAACTGCAATGTTACCATGGAAGCTGAAAATACAGCAACATTTGTACCGCAGTATAAAGGAGAGCTGATGTGTTAGTCTGGCCTCAACCATGGTAACAATACAAAAATACAGATAATTAGCCAACAAAAACACCTAATAAAATAAAAGGGATCGAGTATTCACAAGAAATCATGTGGTCTAAGATCTGACAAAATGGTCAGATAAGAGACGTTAGTACATTTTCTTCTTGAAGCGCAGTGTTAAGGATTTACTAAAAGTATCATCATGTTTGACATACTTGTAGTGTATGGTTGTTTCTGAATGTGTCAATACCCTGCAGCACTTTGCCTGGATTTCCATTTTTCTTTTGGTGCGTTCTTTTGAAAGATCATAGCGACCATGTCCCAGATTGTAACACGCATCCAAGATAAAGCTGCAAAAATAGACAGAGTTCCAAATAACATAACTAGGAGAAACCACAGTGCTTTACTTATTTATTTTGTGCTTCCTCAACTTCTGACTGCATAAATCTGTTTCGAGTTGCTGCACTTTTTTCAGAATTACATAATATTTGTTTACAGTATCTAGGGCATTTGAGAGGGTTGAGTGAAACATATTTCTCTCCGCTCAGGTAGCTGATTGAGCGAAGGCGTGAGGAGACAGTTCTAGTCTGTAGGTGTTCTGGTGACACATGGTGGACGCGACCTCTCACACAACCTCTACAGGCCATGCTGATGTTAGCTGCTGTGATGGCTGTCAATCAGCTGCTCCTCAGCCAATGACAGGCAGGCAGAGAGTGAAGGAAAGTGATAGGGAGTTACAAGCCTGTATGTGATATACTCAGAGGTGGAGGAAGTACTCCGATATAGATACAAGTAGAAATACAAAAGTGTAGGCATCAGGTACCAAAATTAAGAGTACTTGTTCCATTTTAGAATCTTTAATTATCGCTGCATTATTGTGTTCATCACGGCTGGTCAAGGTGGGGGTACTTTTAATGACTTTATATACTACCGCTGGACATCTTAACCTATAATTGTATAGCATAGTTGTTTTATTAGTTTACTTGTATATCGTATTAGCTAATCATTTGTAAAGTAAATAGTAACCGTCTTTGTATGTAATTTAGTGGGGTAAAAAGTACAATATTGGCTTCCAAATTGTAGTGGAGTAGATGTACTGTATAAAGAAGCATACAATACAAATACTCAAGTAAAGTACAAGTGCCCCAAAATCGTACTTGAGTAAATGTACTTCACTGCATTACACCTCTGGCTATACTTCATGCTGTACGCTTATGTGGATGTTCCACATGTTTTGTCCCATAATGTGCTTTTATTTGATCAATTACAAGAACATAATGGATTCTTTTCAGATGTTGACCTGACATTCAGTCTGTGTCGACTGAAAAGTCACACACACTTCTTGTGGCTGTCAGCGGGTTTCTGTATAGAGCGACAGGACAATTACTCTGCTTTCTGCGATAAGCTAACTCTGTTGCTGATGGACTTCTGTTGTTTAATTTCTGCCTTGTCAGCACACCAGGTGTCAAAAGTGAATAATTACATTCACAATGGAACAGGGAATATGGGGCTTTACTCTGACGAACACAGCACAATTGAAGGTCCAGAAGTAAACAGCAGTTTAATGCACCTGGATTCCTGTTTACTTTACCAATGACTTGGCATTTTTGCCATTTGATAGTAAAGCTGAGGAGAACAGGTATGAGATGTGACTGAGGTCCCTGGCCTGGTTTGAACAAGGAATAAGGCGGCTAATCATTATGCATCTTAATCTACAAGTCCATGAGGAGGACCCAGAACCAGGCTACTTCTGAAAATGTTTGTAATTAAATGTACTTTGACTCTAGGAAGCTTGAAATGATTGCTTAAAGGCTAAATAAAAGGGGCAAAAAGATGAATCACAGAAATTCCTTTTGAGTCTGATCAGATTCCAGCTTAACTGTTTTTGGGTAGGCATCTCTTAATGTTATTTATACAAATGTAATAAACCATGTGTTATTACACAGTCTCCTACTCTGTATTTTAATTAAACAAAAAAAAAAACGAATAGGACAGACTCAAAGCTCGATGATTTTAAGGCAGGTCATCAAGCGAGACCCCCAAAAAGGGTATTCTGACAATGTATAATAACATACTACAATAGAAAAACGATGTGTACAGTAGGAGAATATGTGGTTTCCATACTGTGTAGGACTGAGCACAGCGACAGGGTAACTCTGCATCCCGTCAGAGCCTGAGGCGGTCGCCCCCCCGCTCTGCAGGAGCAGCCGGGGACGTAATCGTTGTGTAATTGTTAGTGTTGCTTGGATGGATGGCTGGTGGAGCGTGGCAGGGTCGGCTGCGGTCGGTACAAAGATCGATACATGGAGCTGTGAGGAACAACAGCAACACTCAGCCCTGAAGTCCAGCAGCTCCTCTGCAGCTTAACGGATGATCAGGTTTGAAAGAGCCGGGCCCAGCTGAGGGTCCAGGCCTTTTCCCATGATGCTTCATCTCTTTGAGACCAACTGAATGTCCAGGAGTGAACACCTCACTGATTTGAATATCAGACCAGATCATAATATTGCGTTCATATAGGCATGTGTCGGGCATCGTTAACAAGCTAGATGCTGGTAGAATATGCAAGTGGCTAGTAGATTTGTTTTAGCCCAACAAAGAAAACAATGGCAGTATATTGAGTGGTTGGTAGAATTTGAACAAGTCATTTGGTCAGTGGACAAAAAAAGTACATTTTGTACCCAGTCAGGTGTTTATAAACCTCCATCAAGCTTATTTGTTGTATGGCTGTTACTTGTGTGGTGGGATTTTACTTGATCAAATGTGGATAAAGAATCAAACCGTTCATGTGTCTTTGAGGTATTTTAATGCAAGAACGCTCAGTCAGTCATACAGAGAGCATACAGTCTGCAGAGTGAAAGACGAAGAGTAGAGTTTGGGTTGCATATTTGAACAGAGAGAGGAGAAAAGGGAGGGTCAAGCTTGTTGATACACTAATGAAAGGAGCATTCTGGAAGGTAGGGAGGACGTATCAGGATGTTCTCAGTTCAACAGAAGTTGAAGGTCATACTGTTGGTGCACAGAGAGTGTAACTAACAACACTGCAACACATCTTCTTAATGAAGAATTTTCCCAAGCTTAGCAAAGACCTGAAAGCCAGTCAACATAGACAAACATTAGCAAATAAGAATCACACAATGATATTATTAAAGTAAGTAAGTGAGTATAATATTTTTCTATTACACCTGTTGGCAATATCTCAGTCTTTTCACTGTTATTTCAGTGAATTGTGGTAGAGCAATTGGCCAATCATTTTCACGGATCCATTTGGAAAAAAGGGCTTCATAGAATAGTCCTGAGTAGCATGTGTATGGAAGGAGTGTGTTTAGTTAGTCAGAGTCTTGCTGTGCATCTTATTGGCTCTCGAAGGTCAGTGGGACAATACACACACTTTATAACGTGCAGGTGTGTGTTCATAACCTCCATCAAGCAGGTTCTTTTTGTATTTGTTGTATGCTTGTTAGCTTGTTAGCCTGTTAGCCTGTTAGCGATATCTCCGTATTTTCCCTGTGTTTCTGTGAAATATTGTTGAAGTTCAGCCACTGGTCAAGAATGAAGGATTATGAGTTCCATTTTTGGTGCAGATCCATTTGAAAGAAAAGACTTCATAACATATACAAAATGTGTGAAGCGTTTAGTGTGTTAGCGTGTTGCGGACCTCCTCAGTAGCATGTGTATGTACGGAGTGTGTATAGGTAGCCAGATTCTTGCTGTGCGTCATACTAGCTCTCGGAGGAACCAGGTCTTGGCAGGAACAGGAGACGCCAGTGGCCTGAACCGGGAAACTCACAGCCAAACATAAAAAGAACACATTTGCCTTTTGATCATACAATATGGCGTACACACTTATATTTGTACTTGTGCAAGATAGTATGTGTATGTTCAAGCCTAGAGGACCTTACTTCTTCTTCATAATGAGCTGTGTTCTCCTCGCCTCTTCTTCACTGCATCCCTCCAACTTTGAGTCAAGGGATTCAGATCACTGATGCCTTTTGGTGTAAAAAGATATCGACCACAGATTAAAGTCATCACCATTCACTCCTCCTGCTGAGACTGATGGTATTATTAAAACTATAGGCGCATTTTCTCCTTCATATCCATTAGACACAAAGAGGTTTGTCCGGTTGAGTTGAGGGGAATCAAATAAAGTCAAAACTCCTTAAAGCAGTCCAGGTATTCTTTTAGCTCTGCCAAGCATGCATTAAATAATGTGCATTCCATCACAGTGTTTGATATCACTCTGGTGAGGTTGCTTACAGTAGAAACATCTCAACAAGCATGTTTCATGTTGTTGTTCTAATTACTGAGCAACTGCAGTCCAAGTTTAAACCACACTTTGACATGTTTCACACGTTTCACACTGCACCAAGGATTTATACCTTCCCTAATATGAAATCAGTCAATAACGCTGGACACCAAAGCCCCCCCCCCCCCCCCCCCCCCCCCCCCCCTCCCAGCACACATCTTAAATGCTGATTGTGCTCACTGTCAGCAGAAAGCAGGAGCAGCTTTTGGCCAGATTTATATTCTGTGTTCAGAGGGAGCTGCAGGCGAGGAGCTGACTGGCTGTGGCAGGAAGGGGCTGTTGGAATCCTAATTAGAGCTCCATATCACATACACCGAATACAGCTGGTGTATTAAAACGACTTCAATTATTGAAAAGGAACTGAGCCTCAGTGGGTCAATGCGCTTCAATGTATATCAAAGTAGTGGTGCTTCCCTGAATTCTGTTAAAGCACTACAACTTTCCCCGTCCTGTGTATTATATGATTTTCGGTAAGCACAGATTTAAGTTGATGTGCCAAAACTCAACTGCTATATAGGTTTTAGTATTAGACTGTAATACTATGAAAGAGACCACCAGGATTATGTAAACACTCCCAAACTGAATAATTCAAATGATTACGAAGCTACTGGTATTTCAAGAAATTATAATTGTTTCTGCTGCTTCTACAATATGTTTCATATTATTGAATATTGAAAATGTCCTTGTTTTTTTGATGAAGCCACATTGGACTGTGGAAGCTTGCAGTGGGCATTATTAACAATGTTTCAATATTTTGCAGACCCGATTATAGCATTGGCAGCATGTTATGGCAGCATTTTGTCTCAGTTAAAACGTAGTCCTTGCCTTTCTTTATGCTTGTGCTTCCTATGGGGCTAAGGCTTCCTTGTCAGAGCTGACAGGCCATGCTAGGAAGGCTGTATAATCATGAGGAACTCAGAACATGGACTACAGGGTTAACAACATATCTGGTTCCTCCTTCTCTTTGGTGATTTCTGTTAAGTGCACACAGTTTCCCTCTCTCCAAGTCACAGTCCTTTGGCCACCAGAAATACCACGGACAGATATGATGTACTACAAGAGCCCAGGGAAACTGTAATGGGATTAATCACGGGTCAAAACCAAAAGCATTGAATTGCCACTCAAGTATAAAAAAGGAATGTAAAGAAGGCCCTTTTCTAAGTTTTCCCTTGTGTTGAAAGGTGCTATATAAATAAACTTGCCTTGCCTTGGATACCTACAAATATAATTGATACACTATATTGAGTAAATATAGTTGTGTTTTGGTTAGATTATTTATCTAGCTTTTTTGTTTTTAGTGTGTCATGTTTTAAAACATCTCAGCAGATAAATAGTTATCAGTCATTTGGTTAAACAATCGACCCACGATGAACCCTCTGTTTATTTGGATGGAATCCCACAAATGAAAATGAAAATATCTACTATGTCATTCTATTAATTAGTTCTAAAAGTGTTATTTTCATAAACAAGTTGGCTCTACAGGATCATTAAAACAGAGTGAATATCTTCATCACAGACCCTACAGAGAACTGAGGGTATAAGTCTATCTGTGTTTCAGCCTCTATGCTTTATATTGCAGTGGACCATCATTATAAGCCCTTTGATCCAGGGATATTTTTACACAATCTATATCTGTAGATAATCTTTTAATGAAATCTCTTAGCATGTGCAGCACCATGTTCACATTTGAATTGGCCCACTTACTGCAGTGTAAGTGGAGTGGTTTGGTCTTATCAACTGTTTACATCCCCCGCAGTATGGCATATGATTCTAGCTGTAAAGTGCATAGCAGATTCCCTTTGAACAGCCACGGCTCAGATTGAGGCAAAATGTGTTACTCACAAATGACCAACGAAAAAAGTGATATTTAAAGATAAAAACCCACCTCTGATCTGAATTGAAAAGAAGTAGGAATGGAGCCTATGACAGGTCTTTCAATCAAAGACAACAAAAACAATTATTCATATTTTTTGGGTAACCCTGTCAAATATTGGTTTTATTTCAAATCGTTTTAGCACAGCAGCAACACTTTAGTTTAGATGATGAATAGACCTTTGGGTTTCATCTTCATATCTGTTTTTTGTGAAGACATTAGTGATTTCCATAGTTAGAACATTACAGGTGGCACCTTTAAATGGGCATGTTGTCGAGGCTATCTAATAATGACTGCAAAACAAACTGAATGAATGATCTTCTTATGATAGCTCGGCATTAGGTCATTTAAGTCCCTCATTTAAAATCCTATCTCTCACCAGCAGTTTGTTTTTTTGCCCCCTGACTTCGACAGTGCGTAGGATGCTTACTTTCTCAGCCGCAGTCATTAACACCTCATACTGCAGCGCTGTCTGCCACTCGGAGGAGGCTGGTTCACATTATTCAACATTATGGGAGTCAAATGTTTACAGTTACATAACTAACAGGACAAAGTGGGTTCACCACATGCTACTTCCTGTCAAGGCGATGCTAGATGTTGCCGAGTGGTTCCACTGGTTTAAAAGAGATGTCCCCCGCACCTCTACACAAGACAGAGGGATGAGTTGTTGAAGGAGTGGAGGGTGAGGGAGTTTAAAAGCCATAAGGGTGGCTCTATAATTCAGCAATGTTACAGGAAATACAGAACACCAGCCGCCGACATCACATAGCAGACGCCTCTATGATTAGACTGTATTCTTTTGTTCTGATTCACTGTTTTCAACGCTGATTGGCTGTGACATTTTCAATATGAACAGCAATTTGACTTTCAAAGCAGTACATGGAAGCGCAATTTTGTCATATGTCATGATGAATGATGCCCAATTGAGTTTAAAATGGCATAGTCCATTCATAAAAAAAACCATAGAAGATGCTGTCCATCATCTGCAAGAGGCATTCAGAGCTTCAATTGTTGGAGGGATGAATCATCCAATTCACACAATGGAATTTATTTAGTGGTTTTCAAAGGTCTCTACACTATCCAGAGTAATCAGGACAGTATTTATAGGTTGAGATGTTCCTGTTGGTTGTTTGAAATGTCATTTTTCAGAGCTTTACAGCACACAACACATTTCAATTAATCTTGTCTTAGTCCTTCTCTCAGATTTAACCCCCATAATTAGTGAGATAATGTCGTAATAAAGACATACCATCCATTTATAATACCATTTCCCTCCCCTGCTGTTTCTAGTATGTGGAGGCCATCAGCAATAAGCAGAGCGAGCTGGACAACTGCATCGCAGAGGGCTACAAGCACGCTCTGTCTGAGGAGAGGAGGAGGTACTGCTTCCTAGTGGACCGGCAGTGTGCCGTCGCCAAGAACAGCAGCGTCTACCACGGCAAGGTGAGAAAGAACACAGCGCTCCACTTCCTGTTCATCTGCTGGTGATGTCATGGCACCAATCACATATAAAAGTGGTGCTTTAGATGCTTGAATTATATGTTTATGACAGCATATTTAGGATATATTCTGTTGAAGGAAATGTATATATAGCTATTCCAAAGTCATATTTATCCGGATTTGAAATTAGTCATCTAGCATATTTTTAACCTTCCTTTTAGGTCAAATATTTAGTTGAGCCTCTTTTGTGACTTTATGTTCAGCCAATCACAGAGAAGTAAAAACAGAAAGCTTTCAAATCTACAGCGCATAAGATTAGATGTTCCTTTGTTGATTCACCATAAGTGAATTTGACTCCACGAGGGAATAAAGTTATCATGAAATAAAATAAATCTATCAAAACGTATACATTCAAAACAGAAGCTAATGGGTACCCGGATGTAAACAGCATTGCGGACTACAGACATCTGGGTGCCATGCTATTGTAAGGGGCTGAGAGTTGAGTGGGAGGCACCTACATTCCCAACAGGTGGCTCCACCCTCTCCCAATTAGCAGTATTGGGAGAGGGTGGAGACCTCACACCTGGTGCTAATCACTCCCTCAAGGGAGAGAGCTGTTGAGTTGTGTGTGGCACCTGAAGGGAGCAGCAGGAGGAGTAAGCTGGTAAGTCGGTTAGCGGCTACGTTAGCCTTTCTGTTTTGGAAGGTGTTTTTGAGTTTGGAAGCAATAAAGCTTTGTTTGGATTTAAACACTGCCTCTGTCATGATGACACCACTTTTCTCTTTTATCAGCCCAGTCCTGTTACACTAAATACACTCGGATTTTGTATAGTTGTGGCTCTTTGAAATACAAAATATGGACGGATAGTTAGGTCAGTTTAAACCTTATTGGTGCCAGCGAAAGTGTGTTATAGCATAAACAGAATCATGTCACGTAAACTCATTAAAAACACATTTCCAATCAAATGTGCAGATTTTAGCAATCAACTGTTTACATTCTGCATTTATTAGTCCATTGCATTCTGGAGAAAGTTGGGCCATGCATCAGAGCCCCTCACTCATCAGGAGTTTCATATCGTCCAGAAATCTTATTAGAAAATCATCTCACCTCTTCGCACCGGGGAAATGTGAAATGGTAAAGGGAAGTGTCAGAGAGGGAGGGTGAGTGGGTGAGGAGGAGGGTGAAGTGGTCTTCCTGCAAGAACACTTGGTTCGCTGACTGTGTGGGTGTGAACGTGTCTGAATGAGTGACTGATAGACAGAGGGAAGAAGAGAACACACACTGCTGACATGATGATGCATAAATACAAGATTGAATCAGTATGAAACAACATTCTGAAGATCAGGCAAATCTTAAATATATTATAAAATGTAAAAAATAAGGGATAGGAATTTAAAATGGTAGCCACTTGATTGATTATTTGTTTCAGCTTTTCTCTGGTTCTAGTTTGATCTATGTGAAGATTGATGCTTTTTTGTCATATAAAGTATATTTAACCGGCTGTCTTTAGGTTTTACATTGATTTTCCAATGAAAGAAAAATTCTGAAAACATCGTCTTGTCTGCGGGGAATAGGAATATTTAGGACATTTATAGACTAAATGATAAATGAATTGATAATGGCAAAAATAATGAGATGCAGCCTTCACTTAGAGTAACTTTTGATCACATAAGTTGCATTATAACAGTGATTAAAAAGACATTTGGTTTTGTGAATTATAATACAGAATGATCCATAGGGGAGAAAATGTCAGTAAGTCACAAGCAATTAGGAAGTTTTATATAACTTCACTTTCTGAGTCATTATTACATACTTGTTCACGATTGATGTTAAAAGCATTGCAGCTTTAATTAAAAAGAGATACAAGCAGAATACTGTATGTCTATTGTGCATTATAGACATGGGATTACTGTATATAGGTTGTTGTCATGTCAACCGTAGACGTTCACTCGATTATAACCCAAAGTGACAACAAAATGGGAATTCTGAATTGTACAAAGTAAGTAACCCATTACCATTTTTCCAATAGTAGAAAGTAAAAACCTTTTGCAATGCAAATGCTTAAAGCTTAGTATCATATACAGTGTACAGAAAAAATGCTAATCCACCTACACTCACGGAATTGGTCGTTTCGGCGTAGTCAATTATACATGTTTCATGCTGAATCACTTATTTCCATGTTTCATGCTGAATCACTTATTTCCATGTTTCATGCTGAATCACTTATTTCCATGTTTCATGCTGAATCACTTATTTACATGTTTCATGCTGAATCACTTATTTCCATGTTTCATGCTGAATCACTTATTTTCATGGATCACATATGCACATCTGATTAAAACACGATTTAAAAAGGTGCTTTTTCATGATTCTTTTTGGAGAAATAGATACATCAATTGAATTAAAGATAAAACTATGTAAGTCAACTGAGAATTGATTTAATTGTGGACCGCTCTAGTTACCATAGATGTCTTTTGAAATGTTTTACGAGAAATACCACTGGTGACTTTGCTATCTTTCCTGGGTACATTTACATGTTGGCGAATCTCCCACACATTCAGTTCCTGTAGGAGAGAGGTTCTCCTGTGCTAGGCAAGAATGAGGGAGAAAAGAGCCACTGTCTGCTAGTCAATTTCATTATCACACTGGTAAAGGCAGCTTCCCACCTACGCTCTGCCTTAGCGATTCAGAAGGGCTAACAGAGGTCGTGGTGACTCATCACTTTTTACAAGTAGCAGGAGAAAGACTTTGCTGCATAGAAAGAGAAGGGCGGCATCCCATTCCTCGTGTTTTCCACCAATCTAGCCTGAAATGTATTTTCTGTGACGGAGAAATCATTAGAGCTCTAACCTGAATCCCAGGTGATAATGCTCAGTGTTGGTATGAGTTTGTGTTTGCTGTATATTTGTGTTAATGTATTTGATCATCCCACCCACACTGTGATACCTGAAGCTCCTGCCCACACACTCTCAGAAAACCTTGGCCCCTCACCGTGATTATCCTCCTCTCCATCCTGCTGGAGTTAAGTGTTCCAGCAGCGGATTCTCTATACTTCAAATATGCATGGGTTCAAAACGCCTCATTTGTTCCATGTTGATGAATGCTAATGAGAAGTATCTTTATGTAACTGCGCTACGCATTCATAAATAGATTTCATATCCTCCATCTCATCTCTCTGCTGATGTGTACTGTATGTTCCTCCACTCCGCCCTTTTAAGCTCTCCTCTCCTCCTGTCATCCATCAAATACTGCTGCTGAAATGTAAACAATGTGATGTTGATGTCCATAGGGAAAGTCCATCAAACATTTACAAAGACACTTCTACCTCCTGATGTTGCATATCTTTTTCCTACGGGCCAGCAGACGAGTGATTCATTTGGTACACTCATTAAAGAGGACTTAGCATTGTGGGATGGGGAATGCGTTTCCTTTTTTAATATTGTTATGAACCATTTTTCTTTGAATAGAAAATGTGACAAATCATATGAATTAAAATAAATGCTTTATCGATTGATATTCTAAAAGTAATTTTAGTATTTAAGTATGTAAACATTAAAATGTTAGAAATGATAACAATACGACAAAAAAAAAACAGAATTAAATTAAAATAAGTAAATAAAACATGAGTAATGATACCAGATACCAAATAAAAAAGATAAAGATAGCTCTTTAATTTATTTAAAATAAATGTGTAGAGTATATTTTAGCTCTTCTATTTCTATCAAACAAAATAAAGTTAAAAAAATGTGCAAAAGTAGTATTGCATGTGAACTTAAACTTGACATCCAGTCAAGTCAACCCAAATGGGGAAATATATGTGAAACCCCACTGCAGTCAGCATGTCGTTGTGTCCCTGAGACACTTCACCCCAAATTGCTCCTGTGGGGATTATCCACAGTATTGAGTATGGAAGTCGCTTTGGATAAAAGCGTCTAACAAGTGACATGTAATGTATATATCAGCAGCATAACTATTCTCTCATTTGAAAAAACAAAAAACCTAACCCCTCTTTTTTCTTTTTTTTTCAGGGGAAGGAGCTTTTAACCCAGAAGCTCCCAGCATGGCAGCAGGCGTGTGCCGAGCCCAACAAGCTGCCGGACCGGGCCGTGTTCTTGGCCCAGCAGATGAGCGGGGTTGCGGGCGCCATGGTTCCCATCACACATCATCCAGGCATGCCCCTCTCCGAGCCCCTCGCTGGGGCTAAACCCCTGCCTGTGCCCCCAGAGCTGGCCGCCCTCAGGGCCAGTGGAGGCATGGGACAGCAGGTCGGTTCCTCTAGCCTTAAACATTCATTTAGTCATACGTGTGCCCACTGTAGTATTTATAGCATTTTATAAGTAAGTTATTATAGAAACAGTAGCAATTTAATGTTCCAATGAAATTGTTTCCTTGGTGTGTGGATCCACATAATGCAATAAAATCATTTTTTTTTTCTAGAATGCTTCACAAAAGGGCTGCAACTACTTATTAATTATTCATTTTTTTATCTTGAAACTGTTGTCGCTACATGACAATGTACAGAATAACAATAATAATTGAAGACAGAATAGCGGAATAACAGCCTCAGAGGCTGGAAAAGCAAACATTCTGAAATGGTGCATCTATTTCTGCTGGAAAAGTTAGTAAAACGATAGATATATTCTCAAAAAGGTGCCTGTCACTTTTCTAAATACTGAATAGTCAATACGTTTGCTAGCCATTGTGAGGCTCATATCCCATATAATGCATTCCCTAGCCCTAACTTAAGGTAAAACCTGCCTCAGAACTAAAGCCCTTCAACTTCAACGAAAATGTACTTAAAGGGGCCCTATTCGGCTCATTTTGAGGTTCATATTTATATTTTGTGCCTCTACTGGTTTCAAGGTTTCATGGTTTCAAGGCTTTTATTGGTCTTACGTGCATAGTTAGTGTAGTTATGACAATGGAAATCTTAGGTCACAGGCTCCTCCAACACAATTAAACAGATACACACAAAAAAATAGTGCAAGTAATTAGTAAATACAAAAGGAAAAATAGTAAAATAGTGCAAGTGATTGGAATGATATATTAGATAAATAATTTCTAAGTAGCAGCCAGATAAATGTTATGATGTTGTTTCAAGTTCAGGTGTTTAATAGTCGAAACAATATCATAACATGTATCCGACTGCTACTGGGACACGTCTCCATGCTTTAATGTTCAAACAGCTCTTTATTTTTCTCATACTGGCTGTGCTGCAGCACCTCTTTTCACCCTCTGTCTGAAACCAGAGCCCAGTCTGCTCTGATTGGTTAGCTGGCCGGCTCTGTTGTGATTGGTCATCCGCTTAGAGATGTCCCGCCCCTTAGCCATGTGTTGGCGCACTAGCTTATACAATCGCAAGTTCTACATAGTGATGTCATTATGTTAAGGAAGTAAACAAAGGAGTCCAATGGAAGCTTTTCAGGCAGGGGGGAGTGTGTGGGAGAAAATCTCCCTCTGGATGGAACCTATACAACACATCAGGAAAGGGAAAACCCCAAAAAGCATAATTGGGCCCCTTGAATTAAGTCTTGACCTTCGAACAGCCCTTGAAAAAGTGAGAGCAAGTGAATCTAAAATGTCCTCCGTTAGCACTTGTACCCACTTTCAGCTCTCATGGTTACAAATTCTAATCTACTCTCATGAAGTTAGAAGCACCCAAACACAGCTGAGTGCTGTCTAATAGGATTCTTAATAAGTACCTGGAGTGGGTCGAGGACTGTTTCCCCCGGATGTGACTGTTGCATCATGGGAGCCCTCAGAGCATCCTCAGGCAACTCTTGTGAATGCAAACTAACTTGTTAGCGAACCATGCTAATTAGCTCGTTGCACAGAAAATAACTTCCTCACTTTCCGGGCTCTCTCTCCCCCTGCCCCTCCGGCAGGTCTGGCTCCTGAAGAAAAAGAGGGAAACTTCAAGATTTGATGAAAGACGCCTCAGTTTGGCTCAAGCTTTTAATTAAAATACCCCGGTACGAATTCAGTGGTGTTTTATGTTCCCAGATTAAACACACTTTGAAACTCTTTGCAGTCTCCCATAGTCATTCCATATGTTAATCTTTAAAGCACCATACATTCATTTATAGTATTTTCATTAACCAGCATTTCCTGACCTCGATCCACTCTCCATCTTGTTCATTATTATTAATGAGCCGTTGGGTGTTATGGAACAGCTTTAGGTAAAGAGAGATGAGTTTTCTAATTGCCTGTATGCTAATGTCCCCATCTCTGCAGAGGCTGATGGGAGGTGTGGACGGGGGGATGCCAGTGATGAACGGCACAGCGGGGGCTCACGGAGGGGAGGACTACCAGCAGTGGATGGAGGGCAAGGTAGCTCAGGGGAAGGCCTCCCCGCAGACCCAGCGGCACGGGGGGGAGGTGTACTCCAACACCCTGCCTGTGCGCAAGGTCGCCCCCGCCAAGAGCAAGACCACCCTGAGTAAGGACACGTATTGTTTATTTGGCAAGGGATTTGGAAGGATGAAGAACACCAAGTTAATGAAAGCAGTTTTATAGTTAACTTTACATAGGCATGCGTTTCATAAATGTTTTATACTTTGACTATACTTCCATAAGTCTCTAATCTCTCTAGAGATTTGCACAATGTATCTATAAAGCAAAACATTTTATACAAAAATACGTATCCAGAGGTTGTTCCAAAAAAAAGAAAGTACAAGCTAAGAGTAATGAGCATATTTAGAATATATAATCAGAAAAAAAAGAAAGCAAAACAAAACCCTAAAAAAAGTTCATGTCAGGAATCCTTTTGAAAAGGTCCGTTAAAACGTGTAATACGTTATCCTTAAGGATGGTAACAAATATAAACTGATTATTGAGCACTGGTATTTATATTAATATTTGTTTGACTTTTTGGCGCATATGATATACATATCTTTTATTTTGCTTATTTTCTTTTCTTTTTTTAAATATTTCTAAATATGTTTGATTAATTAATTGACAATTTTTCAAAAATAATTGATGTAAAAAGGGTTAGGGTAATAAGCCAAGACTTAAGCCTATGCTTTTTCAGTCCGTGTTATTATATAAATGGAAATTGACTAAACTAAACCTTTTTTATAATAATTAAATATTCTATATTTAATTGAGGTGGTATTTCTTGAGAGTTATCGCATCTAAAGTTAAAAGAGCTATTGGAATACATCTACCTGGGTGTCTCCTAACCTGTGGAGTTTATCTTATCTTATTTTTAATAAAAATAGTCCAAAGTAAGCAGGATTCCAAGGAGATGTGATATTAAAAAGGGGAAAGGGATGTTAGAAATAAAAATAGATATAGGACAAGGAGGACATTTGAAAAAAAGAGATTGAGAAACTGGAGCTGCAGCTGATGTGGCTACACATCATGTTATACACTGTTTATTAGAGAAAGGGAGACTCAAAGCTCAAAGAGACCCCTTCCCCCCCCTGTTATCCAGCGGAGACCCGCACCCTGCCCCGGTCCAGCTCCATGGCAGCGGGGCTGGAGAGGAACGGCAGGACCCGGGTCCAGGCCATCTTCTCCCACACAGCCGGGGACAACAGCACCCTGCTCAGCTTCTTCGAGGGCGACGTGATCACCCTGCTGGTCCCCGAGGCCCGGGACGGGTGGCACTACGGGGAGAACGAGAAGACCCGGATGTGAGTGACTCTGAGCTGCAGACTGTAGAGTGAGGCATAGCCAAAATAACTCAAATAACTCCAGAGGATTCTAGTTGAATTTGGTGGGAAATCATGCCATTGCTGTTTAATAAATAAATAAAACCCATTTGTCTCTTTGAAGTTTGAACAAATCAACGAACCTGAATGACAGTGTAATAAAAAAAGAAATACAACAACATGTATCCCATTGACATGTTAATGTAAAATACACTTTGAAAACAAATTTTAAAATATACAAAATACAAAAATTAAAATATATATATAATGTAGGACCAAGGTGGATATTTACCTTTACCCCCTACTTTATATAAAGTATAAATATACTAGACCTGCCGCAAGGAATATTCTGTGAATTCCACGGATTAAACACATTTTTCCACCATATTTGATACATCATTGTTGGATTTGATTCTAAAAAGTTGTATATTATTTTGCTAATATCTGGTGCCTCCTCACCCCTTCAGGCGTGGCTGGTTTCCCTTCTCCTACACCTGCGTGATCTCTGACGGGGACAGCAACTCCATGAGGCAGCTCCGAGTACACAAGTATGTTTTGGAGATATTCTCTTTGTACAAGAGTAACAAGTCATTACCTCACTGATCATTACCCAACATCAGTTTTGTAGGCATATTTATATGCTTTTGTGTCATTTTTTTATACCTATTGACATCTTATTTTCATGAAACTTCATTATTGACTTTTTTTTTTTTATTTGATAATGATTGACCTGAGGGCTTGTCAATCAATCAATCAATCAATGTTTATTTATATAGCCCAATATCACAAATATTACTTCACAGTTTGTACAGAATATCAGTATGACAATACGACACCCTCTGTCCTTAGACCCTCACATCGTACAAGGAAACACTTCCAGAGAAAACCCACAGTTTAAAGGGAACATGGGAGAAACCTCAGGGAGAGCAACAGAGGAGGGATCCCTCTCCCAGGACGGACAGACGTGCAATAGATGCCGTGTGTAAATTGAAGAGATAATACATTTTACAGCATATAGACCGAATGTTTGGAAATGCATGTGTCTGTAATAAGAAGATGAATCCACGAGGATGTCAACAATCCTGTGGGAGCCATCAGGGAAGTAGCATGGTGAGAGTCAGGCAGGACCACAGTGACAGGTTCAGCCACAACTCGAAATCCAGGACTCAGGACTCAGGATCAGCCACGACTCAGGATCCCGGCGTAGATAGACACCAAAAATAAATTTGAGGGGAGCTGGGTTATTCGGAACATGATAGTACACAGGTACAGACAGAGAGAAGGAAGAGGTAAGGTGTCCCCCGACAGTCTAAGCCAAGGGTCGGCAACCCCTGGCACGTGTGCCAGCATTGGCACGCGACACCGTAACCAGTGGCACACTAGGAATAAGTGGAATAAGTTTGCAAAATATACATTTTTTATTTTCGGATCCTGAACGAGACCGCATCTCTTTATCTCCAGGTGACTTTCTGCCGTTTTCCTCTGCAGTGCTGATCGTTTCACCACAGAGGAAAGCACTTCACAAAATGCAGTATCCATAAGGAGCTGTACAAATGCCGCAGTCTTTGCGTGGCGATCGATATCGGCCGATACTCACTCTCTGCCGATCGATCGGTGCTCTCTATAAAGGCTGATCGCGAGAGCCGATCGCATGACGTAAATACATGACACTTTTCTCAGTGCGCGGCAAAACAAGCTCGCCAAAATGGCTTCACCAGTCTGGCAGTATTTTAAGGTGCCCGAAAATGACAATAAAATAGCGGTATGCAACGTGTGTGAAGCAGAAATCCTGCAGCTCCACCCGCTGTGACGGACCGCTGTGACGGAGCGCTGTGACGTAGCGCTGTGACGGACCGCTGTGACGGACACACACACTAAGAGTTAGACCTAACACACTTAGCTATTTCATCTAGGCCTACCTCTGGAACTAGTTATAAATATATTTATTCTTCACTGTCGGGTCACTCATTACTGGATCAGTGAGCTGCATGAGACGGATAGGGACCGGCTGTCAGGGGAGAGAGGGAGGGAGGAAAAGAGAGAGGCTCCCGTTATTTCTCCCGTGTTATTCTCCAAAGTGAATGTAAACTTGAATAATGTACTTCATTTGAATGTAACAATTATGTTGGTTGTTGTTTGTGGAAGGGCCAGTGAATGAGCCCCATTAACTGAGCTTTAAACATCACTTTAAATGGAAGATCCCCATAGGCCCCGCCCACTCGATCGGATCGGCGATCGGAGCATCCCTAATCAAAGTTGCGCTGACAGGTCCACACATGCTTCCCCGCAGCAAGGCTCCCCGCCCTCCTGTTGACAGTTCACGAGCATCGAGCTCTTCTCTTGTAGGCGAGAAGAAGAATTTGAAATGCTATCCTGTGTTCTATAGGGAGCCAGTGTAAGGCAGCCAGAACAGGAGTCATGTGGTCCCTTTTCCTAACTCTGGTTAGTACACGAGCTGCAGCATTTTGAATCAGCTGAAGCGACTTGACTGACTTCTTGGTACACCCTGATAATAAAGAGTTACAATAATCCAGCCTTGAAGTAACAAATGCATGGACTAGTTTCTCTGCATCGTTTTGAGGCAAGATAGGCCTGATTTTCGCAATGTTACGTAGATGAAATAGCTACAAAGCTTAAAGCTTGTCATTTGTAAAACCTTCTTGTGAACAATTGAGAATTAAACAACCAATAATAATAGGTAATGTCAAAAGCAACCACCCACTGATGTCTCCCCTGCAGGTAAACACCC